>VZQC01010822.1:2360225-2408476 GCA_009823505.1 Rhizomys pruinosus | reverse complement strand
GTGGAGGGGGGGGGTAATGTCATCAAAAGCACAGGCAACAAAAGCAAAAACAGACAAAAAGGATTACAGGGTTATTAAAACTAAAAAGCTTCTGAATACCAAAGGAAAGAGTAAAATGAAGAACCAGCATACAGGATGACAGAGAATAACTGCAAGCATGTATCTGATAATGGGCAAAACTCAAACAATAGCAAGAAAACAAAGGATGCATTTTGTGAAATGGACCAAAAACTTATACATAACTTTCTCAAGAGGCATACAAACACCCAACAGGCCTATGGAAAAATATTCCTTCCTTCCTTCCTTCCTTCCTTCCTTCCTTCCTTCCTTCCTTCCTTCCTTCCTTCCTTCCTTTTCTAAGTTTTTATTACATTTATTTTTGTGTGTGATCATATTTTATTTCCATTTTTAATTATTATTGTTATTAAACTTTTTCCATAGGTCATACATCATTTCTCAATCGAATCTAGAGTTGCTTCCCTTTCCATGCCCCCATCCCACCCAAGTCCCTGCACTCTGCCATACATGTCTTGTATCTTTTTCCAAGTCTTTCCAGATTTTTTTTCAGTTCTTTTGTTGTTGTTCTCTCCAACTTGTATTGCTACATTATATATACACATATATACATAGTTTTATATATATACATAAATATATACCTATATATATACATACATACACATATCACTTGAATTGGAGAATTTTTTTTCTTCTCTAAAAGATGTCATGTTTTCCTTAAAGAAGTGCTCAAAGGTTCCTCCTTGGCAACTCCAAACAACCATCAATCCTGCACTTTTGCTCCACACTGGGGTCTTTCCCTCCCATAGTCCCCCAAAATGAAGTAAGCACGTGTCCTGTCTTGATACCCCTGCACTGGCCTCCATGATACAGCTCAGGGAGTCCAACAATGGCAGTCTATATTCTCACGAGGCTGACATCCCCTTAGCTGTTTAGTCCACAAGCTGGGTATCTCAGTAGTCCCCATCTGGCACTGAAGGTTTGGAGGATTCTTGGAGAGACATGAGTCCTCAGTCCATATTAGGAGGTTAAAAAGCTGTGTCTCATGTCTTTGAAGAATGGCAAAAGCAGTGGCAGCCACAGAGTAGATGCACTTGCCAGTAAGAACTGGAGATAGGCCAAACAACAGTACTCTCTCTTTATTCTTTTTGTCTTTTTTACTAAGATCTCAAGTTCTATGTCTGCAGTATAGTTTCTATAGTCTTACTGATTATTTGTATCTGGTTGTACTTTCATTTTGGATGCTTAAGGGCACACAGCCCAGATTAATCAAGGTTTTTGTTTTCTCAAGGTCAGTTGAGGATCTGGTCCTCAGGAGTCTCTCAGGGTTTTTTTTAGGTGGGGGGAAGGGGGGAGCCCCTTGCTCCTTTCAGCTTTTCATTCACCAGTTCTATCCACTCGAGGAGAAAAGCAGGTCTTTCTAGGCGAGGCTTCCTTTCAACATCGCTAATAATTAAGGAAATGCAAATTAAAACCACTTTAAGATATCATCTCACCCCAATAAGGCTGGCAAGGATCAAGAAAACAAATGATACTAAATGCTGGAGAGGGTGTGGGGAAAGGGGAACACTCATCCACTGCTGGTGGGAATGCAAACTTGTACAACCACTATGGAAAGCAGTATGGAGAACCCTTAAAAGACTCAAAATGNTTTTTTTTTTTAAGGCCTGTTGAGTTTAATCTTTATTTGAAAAATGCTTTTGAATTTGTGTCTATGCCTTGGAGTCTGGTCAACCTACCAGGAGACACACAAGTATGGAAAACTGACTCTGCCTCTCCTAGGCATTGTTAATTGCCAATAGATCCTCAGGTAGGGTTGAGGCTTCTGGCTCACATCCTGAATTCAGGCTGGCTTTATGTAAGGCATGGGTTTGCCCAGGTTTTGTGTATGTATGCTGCCATAGCACTGTGGGTTCCTGTGTGCACCTATCCTGGTATCCAGACAACACACTTTCCTTGTGTTCATCTACTACCTCTGGCTCTTACAATCTTTCCACCTGCTCTTCTGCAATGACCCTGTGTTTAGTTGGAAAGGGTTTTGTATAGGTGTCCCATTTAGAGTCAAGCACGCTGCAGTCTCCTCTGCACCTTGACAAGTTGAACATGTCCATGTTAAGTGCTTCAAGAAAGAACCTTCCCTGGTGAGAATGTACTAATCTATGGGTATAACAATAAGTTATTAGCAATCAGTTTAACACTATTTAGCAGAATAACAGTAGTAGGTTCTCCCCTATGTCCTGTGACCATTTTTTTAAACTTAGTCTCATAGATACTCTATTAAGTGTTTCCTAATTTCTAATCAGTATTTCCTGGTACAACCATTCTGGAACAGGATTAGTGTGAGTCCCATTATATGATCATGTAACCTTAATTGATGTGGATAAACTATATATCAGTTGTGCATTTTTTTCAGTATATGGAGTTCATTTGACACAATTGGAATTCAATCATTTACTGATTAGAATTAAATCAACTCATTCTGGTCTCAAGATCATATATAGAAAATACTTTATAGAATTATACTCATGTTTTAGATAATTTTTATAGAAATAATATGAGAATTATGAGTTAAGATTTTGAAGAAAAAGGACAGAATAACATAGACACCTTTGAATGATCTCTCCCATTCAGGAACTGATGCTACATCTGAATAGTTCACACCTTCTACTGTCCCAGCCACAAAAATAAATATTCATTTCCATAGATAGAGATCTTATTCCTGACAAATTAAGCAGGTTATCTGGCATATTGTTCACCACAATGGCATCCAACGTGCTTTTTTCATTCATCCAAGTTGTTCTTTTTTTTTTTTTTTTTTTGAGATAAGTTTTCCCTGTTGTCCTAGCTGGCCTAGAACTTTAACCATGTAGACTAGAGTGTCCTCTGTCGCACAGAGACCACCTGCCTCTGCCTCCCAGTAGTGGGTTTAAAGGTGTGGCCACCATGCCTACGTTTAACTTGCTTTCTTGACTACAGAAAATTCATATTCAAATAATTGATATTGGTCAATTTCAAGAGTATTATATAAGATCGTGTCTTAGGAATTAATGCAAAAATGTAGATAAATATGACATAATTTCAAATATATAACTTCTCAGAAATTTAATTTGATTTTGAGTGAATACATACATTAGATAATTTGTTGAAACATTGGGGAGATGGCTCAGTGCTGTTGCAGAGGACCAGAGTGGATGCCCGGCACATTCGGGAGGCTCACACACTGCCCCAAACTCCTCCTCTATGGGGTCTGATGCCTCTGAAGGTACAAGCACATACTCATACAACAAGCATATATACACATAATTTAAAAATAAATAAAATTTACAGTGCTGCAGAGATGGCTCAGTAGTTCAGACCACTGACTGCTCTTGGAGAGAAGCAGTATTCAAATCTCAGCACCCACAAGGCAAGTAGCAACTATCTGGAACTCCAGTTCCAGGGAAACCAGTTCCCTTTTCTGACTTATGCTGGCAATGCAGGCAGTACACTCATACACGAAAAAATAATAATTACAGGGCCTGGAGAAATGGCTTAGCAATTAAGAGCACTGACTGCTCTTGCAGAGGATCTAGTTCAATTCCCAGCACCCACAAAATGGTTAAGAACTGTCTTTAACTCTAGTTCCAGGGGAATCCAACACCCTCTTCTGACTCTGCAGCATTGCAGGACACGGGTGCACCTACCTACTTGCAGACAGTACACTCATACATGTTGGGTGTGGTGTCTTTGAGTGACCACCTTCCACACGCTGTCCTTCCCTTCCTGGCTAAGCTCCAGGACTTGCCTCCTGCCTGCAGGCCCGCAGTCTCTGGGCTCTGCTCCTGCAAGAAGGGGGGAGGGAATACCACCAGAGAACATCCATAGGAAAAATAAGCAGACTCACACACACACACGTGGAGAACTGGGGAGGATAGGAACTCCGTTTATTTTCTGTCAGTGAGGTCTATATATTCAAGACTACTGTGCTTTGGGCAAGGAAGTGGGGAGCAGGTGGAAGGGAGGAGTGAGCCAGCCTGGTTCTAATGGGGGGGGTGCTGCAGAACTCTGGTTTGTGCAACAGGTAACTAGAAATGTGACATTCTGCTCAATCCCTCAAGCGAACGGGCCTGGAACTTTGCAGAAATAGGGCAAGGCAAGAATCATTGTAATATTCCAAATCTTCTGGCTACAGATAACTCTGGAAGCCCAGAGATATCAGATAACTGGAGATTCTCCCAGGACAGGTCTTACAATTTCTCCCTTCAAGCCACACACAAAGTTCCAGTCCCACATCCCACCCTTTATTTTTTAATTAAAATGGAGCAGTAATGTCAAGGTCCTTTGGGGAGTCCCCTGGGACGGGCTGGTATTGGGCTAGAACAATCTTGGCTGCAACGTCAGTGAGTGTATTGATTCGGTTTTTGATAAACCAGAGAACACAGGGTGTGATAGTCAGGAGAATTCCTAGGGTGACAGTGGGTCCCAGTAAGGGAAGTAACCAGGAGGTCAGGGGGTTGGAAAACCATGGGACAGAAACTTGTGGGGAGTATCTATCATGGAGTTCTTAATCCATGAGCATGGGAGTCTTTCCATCTTCTGATGTCTTCTTCAATCTCCTTCTTCAGGATCTTTTAATTTTTGTTGTAGAAATCTTTGGTGGTTTTAGTTAGGTTTATTCCTAGGTATTTCATTGTTTTTGAGTTTCATTGTTGTGAGTGGGAAGGAGTCCTTGTATTCCTTCTTCAGTTGCTTGTTGCTGGTGTAAAGAAAGGCTACTGATTTTTCAAGGTTAATTTTGTATCCTGCCACTTTACTGAAACTTTTAATCATTTCTAGGAGTTTTCTGGTGGAGTTTTTAGCATCCCTTAGGTAAACTATCATATCATCTACAAAAAGGGATAGTTTTACTTCCTCTTTTCCAATTAGTATTCCTGAAATTGCCTTTTCTTGCCTTATTGACCTAGCCAGTGTTTCATGCACTATATTTAAGAGGAGTGGTGACAAGGGGCAGCCTTGATGGGTTCCTACCTTTATGGGGAATCCTTCTAACTTTTCTCCATTTAGGATGATGCTGGCTGTTGGTTTCTTGTATATGGCTTTGATTATGTTGAGGAATGATCCTTCCAGTCCAATTCCCTCTAATACTTTAATCATGAAGGGATGCTGGATTTTGTCAAAGGCCTTCTGCATCAATTGAGATGATGGTGTGGTTTTTGTCCTTCAGTCCATTTATGTGTTTTATGATATTTACTGATTTTTGTATATTGAACCATCCCTGCATCTCTGGTATGAATCCAACTTCATCATGGTGAATGATCTTTTTGATGTGGGTCTGTATATTGTTTGCAGTATTTTGTTGAGAATTTTTGCATCTAAGTTCATTAATTAGATGGGTCTGTAGTTCTCTTTTTTGGTTGCATCCTTGCCTGGTTTTAGTATTAGAGTGATTCTGGCTTCATAGAAGGAATTTGGGAGATTTCCCTCTGCTTGTATCCTTCTGAACAGTTTTAGTAATAATGGTTGTAAGTTCTCTTTAAATGTTTTGTAGAATTCTCCTGAGAAACCATCTGGACCTGGGCTTTTTTAGTTGGGAGATCTCCTATTACATTTTCAGTTTCTTCATATATTATGGGTCTGTTCAAGCTGTCAGTTTCCTCTTGGTTTAGCTTTGGTGATTCCCTGGATTGCAGATATTCATCCATTTCTCTTAGGTTTTCAAATTTAGTAGAGTATAGGTTTTTGAAGTATTCCTGTATGATTGTCTGGATCGTTTCAATATCTCTTGTGATATTTCCCCTTTCATCCTGAATTCTATTGATTTGGAGTTGCTCTTTCTTTCTTTTGGTTAACTGGGCTAAGGGTCTGTCTATCTTGTTTATTCTCTCAAAGAACCAACTTTTAGACTCATTGATTTTTTTGTATTGTTTTCTTTGTTTCTATTTCATTGATTTCTGCTCTGATTTTTGTTATTTCTTCCTGTCTGTTGCATTTAAGGTTCATTTGTTGTTGTCTCTCAAGTGTTTTTAGTTTCAGTGTTAGAGCCTTCATTTTGCGCTTTCTGGATATTTTAATATAGGCACCAAAGGCTATAAACTTCCCTCTTAGGACTGCTTTTAAGTTTCCCATAGGTTTCGTTGTGTTGTACTGTCATTTAGCTCCAAGAATGCTTTTATTTCTTTCTTTATTTCCTCCTTGACCCATTCATTATTCAAGAGTGTGTTGTTTAGTCTCCATGTGTTCATGTCAGTAGCTAGGCTTATCCTGGTGTTGATATTGAGCTTTATTGCACTATGATCTGATAGAATGCATGAAATTATTTCACTTTTTTTGTATTTGTTGAAGTTATTTCTATGTCCAAGTGTGTGATCAATTTTGGATAATGTTCCATGGGGTGCTGAGTAGAAAGTATATTCTCTGGTGCTTGGGTGGAATATTTGGAAGATGTCTGTGAGGTCTATTTCCTTTATTGTCTTGTTCAGTTCAGATGTCTCTCTGTTTATTCTTTGTCCAGTTGATCTGTCTAAAGGACTCAGTGGTGTATTGAAGTCCCCTACTATGAGTATGCTGGGGTTGATCTGTGCCTTGAGGTCCTATAGAGTGTATTTACAAATGTTGGTGCACCAGCGTTTGATATATATCTATATATATATATATATATATATATCTATATATATATAACATAATTGTGAAGTCTTCATGGTTAATTTTCCCTTTGATAAGGATATAATAGTCCTTTTTGTCTCTTCTAATTGCTTCTACTTTGAAGTCTATTTTGTCTGATATTAAGATAGCAACTCCTGCTTTCTTTTTAGTACCATTTACTTGGAATATTTTTTCCATTCTTTCACTTTAAGTTGATGTCTATCCTTAAGGGTGAGATGGGTCTCTTGTAGACAGCATATCCATAGATTTTGTTTCCTAACCCATTCTCCTAGTCTATGCCTTTTGATTGGGGAGTTTAGCCCATTGATATTTAACATTATAATTGAGAAGTATATGTTGCTTCCTTTCACTTTATACTTTTGCATTTTTTGTGTAGATTTTTACTTCTGCGTTTCTGTTTTTATTAATTTTTTTTCTTTCAAGGTGCCTGGAGGTAGTTGCTCCTCTCCTCTGTCCTTGGAATTGCTTCAAGTCTTCTCTGAAGGGTTGGTTTTCCAGACATGTATTCTTTCATCTTGTTTATGTCATGGAAGATTTTTCTCTTTCCTTCAACTGGAATTGACATTTTTGCTGGGTATGTTAACCTGTGTTGGCATTTATAGTCATTTAGCACTGGGAATGCTTTGGTCCATGTTCTTCTTGCTTTCATTGTTTGTGCTGAAAAGTCAGCTGTAATTCTGATCTGTTTTCCCTTATATGTGACATTTTTCTCTTGTGTCTTTCAGAATTTTGTCTTTGTTTTGGGTATCTAACATTTTAACTATGATATGGTGGGGGGGCGTTTCTTTTCTGGTCTAGTCTATTTGGTGTTCTACTTGCTTCTTGTATTTGCATGGGTTTGTATTTTTTTTTTAATTTGGGGAAATGTTCCTTTATTATTTTGTTGACAGTTTGATCAATACCATTCTCTTGGGATTCTTCTCCTTCCTCTATCCCTATGATGTGGAGGTTTGATCTTTTCACAGTGTCCCACATTTCCTGGTTGCTCCACTCTTGTGTATTAAATTTTTCATACCCTTTACTTCAGCTTTTTAGTTGTTCTGTGTTGTCTTCTAGGTCTGATATTCTTTTTTCTGCTTCCTCCATTCTGCTTCTGAGGCTTTTTCCCATTCTTTCCTCTTGATTGGATGATCGTTCATTTTCCTTTTTCATTTCTTCCTGTGTTTTCGTTAATATTTCCATTTCCTTTTGGAGCATCTCAAACTTTTCTTGTAGCTCATTGGTTTCCTTTTTCATTTCAGCATTGGATCTTTTCAGTGTTTCCGCTTCCTTCTGGAGTTTGTCATTTTGTCCCTCTAGCTCTTTCCAGACTCTGTCATTTTCTCCTTTAGTTCTTTCTGAAGTTTGTCCTCGTCTTCCTCTAGATCCTTTCTGAGTTTTTCATTCTCTTCCCTTAGTTTTATGATTTCTTTGAATACATCTGTGACTGTTATTTTGGGATCTGTGTCCTGGGTTTTCTATAAGGAGATCCCATTGAAGGAGTCCTCCACTGGCTCCATAGAGTTTGGTGTAGAGTTATTCTGTGCTTTTCCTATATTGTTCTTTAGTTGTGCTCTTGGCATGTGGTTAGCCTTCTGCCTGTTTTCTGATGCAAATCTTGAATGCCTCTTCACCTTGTTGAGGGATTGCTGTCCATGATTCCTTTGGGTGTCTTTGTTGTATTCTCCTTATGAATGAATTGTTGACTTGTCTAGGTTTTAGGCTTTCACTTTTGGTTATATATTGTACGGTATAGTTCACTTTCCCTTTCTGTTCTGCAAGAGCTGGGTGGGTAGCAACCTGGATGACACCTTCTGAACACTGTATTTCCTCTGCTGCCAGCCACTCTCTGCTGAGTTCCACTTGGGGGGTTCCAGTTGGGGGGGGAGGCGGGAGTTGGGTTGCTTGCTTAGCTCGCAAGCGAGTCCATGCAAACTCCATCCTCAGCTCCTGCACAGGCAGCACCTAGTCTGCCCTAACTGCTTGCTCAGCTCTTTGTGTTGGAACCTCAGCTCCAAGCTCCCAGATTCCCTCTGTTCACTGGATCTACCAGTCCCTGCAAACTCCGCCCTCAGCAGCTGCACAGGCAGCACATAGTCCACCCCAACTGCTTGTGCAGCTCTTTGTTATTTGATATTTTTATTGTCAAGCACACCCTTGTTCAGAAATGTGCAACTCTGAAATAATATACATGCTTTGATCTTGCTGTTGTTGAAATTCATCATAAAACAAGCTCATTGTTATGGCTGGGGTTGTGGGTTAGTTTATCTGTTTGTATCCATAGCCTTTGAGAGAATTATTTAGATAATTATAATACTTACATTTTAAAATTTTATTAAAATTGGATGGTCAAAGTGTTGGAGTGAAAATGTATAAAAGCACATAATATCTTGCAATATTACTAATACTTGACTTCCAGTTGGAGATGTGTGATGGTTAATCCTGGGTGTCAGCTTGACTGGACTAAGGAATAAATAAGAGAAAAAGGATCTTCAGATTGGACTACCTCAACCCGGATGGCCCACCCCAAATGTGGGCATTACCTTCTGCTGGCAGGCAGTATAAAAGGCCATGCCAGAGGAATCCAATCCCTTTTCTCCTGGGGCTTGCCTCTCTCTCACTGGTGAGTTTGTCTTGCTGCTGTGATCAACCCTATGGATCCCAGCATGTACTGAGACCGGCAGATCTCCTGGAATCCATCGGGCCTTCAGCACCAGATTGGGACTGCTGAGATATCCAGCCTTGCGGACTGAGCAGTTCCCTGGATTCTCAGCCTCTCCAGTGTGGCACGGCTACTGTTGGACTCCTTGAACTCTGTCACATGAGCAAATCAATAAATTGTATATAGCCATATATTGGTCCTGTTGCTTCTGTTTCTTTAGAGAACCCTGACTAGTACAGATTTTGGTACCAGGAGTGGTTCTAGAGAAACAGAATTGAAAGGATGAATTTCTTTAGTGGGTTTGATAGTCTCTGGAACCAGCTCTCCAACCCAATGAAGCCTAGAGTTACTGAAGGCTCTCCTGGTGGCATGAAGAGGAATGATAATCCTTGGTGCAGACTATTTGATGTAATTATGAAGATTGATCCATTTGACTCACCTAACTTGCCTCTTGTGAGAAGCAAGAAATTTAGTGACTCTATATATAAAGCATTTGAGAAATTGCAGAAAAATAAAGAAAATAATGATATTGCCTGGTTGCTCCTAGCATCTCTGGATAAAGCGATAGAGGAAAATAAGGAGCTCAGTTACAAAATTAACCAGCTCCAGATTTGAAACAACAGTTAAAAAGTTTCCAAGTGTGCTCTGGGAGAGCATCTTCTCTCCAGCAGCCAAAGAGTTAAAGCAGCAGAAAATCAAGCTGGAGCCCTTATTATATGGTTGGCTGATTTACAACGCAAATTTAATTCCCAGCCATGAAGAGTGCCAGAAGTCAAAGTAAGAGCACTGGTGGGGAAAGGGTGGAACCCTGAAACTTGGGATGGAGATGTTTGGGAGAACCTCGATGATGAGGATTTTGAACCCTTGGATTCTGAGGGATTTTCTTTATCTGAGGAATTAATCTCCCCACCCTCAGCAGAGAATCCACACCCTGCAGATCCCTCCTCCCCACCCTTGCCTGAGGAAACTAATCTCCCCCTCCTAGTGGGAGATAATGTCCCTCAGGGCCCAACAATTGTTGCCTCTAGACCTATAACCAGATTGAAGGCTAAGCAAGCCCCTCAAGGTGAGAAAGAAAGTGTGGTCCACAAGGAGGTGCACTACACTACTAAAGAAATTAATGAGTTTGCCTATCCATTCCAGCAGAAGACTAATGAATATTTGTGGGAATGGATTTTAAGGGTGTGGGATAATGGTAGAAGGAATATAAAATTGGATCAGACTGAGTTTACCGATATGAGCCCACTGCATAGAGATTCTAGGTTTAATGTGGAAGCTCGAGTGGTTAAAAAAAGGTGTTAAAAGTTTATTTGAATGGTTGGCTGATGTATGTATTAAAACATGGCCTACTAACAGCGAGTTAGAGATGCCTGATATTCCTTGGCTTAGTACTGATGAAGGGATTGTGAGGGTAAGGCAGATGGGCATGCTAGAATGGATTCGAAGTGTAAAACCACATTCTCCACAATATGAGGACCCAGAGGACAATCCTTTCACTGAGTTTATAAGATGGAAAGTACGGAGAGAGATGCCAGAACATTTGAAGAGCTTTGTTTTTGCTCTATTTCTTATGCCAGATCTTACAGTTAGAGAAGTTGCTGCTCGCTTGCATAAACTAAATGTACACGTAATAGGTTTAACAGGACCTCAGGGTAGGCGTCAGGTGGCAGCACTGAATTGCAGAAGGCCAGATGAGCGTAGTTACTGTAGTTATCATAATGGGCGGCAAAGGCAAAACAATGCCTATAATGGCATGACCTGAAGTGATCTTTGGAACTGGCTAATTAATCATGGTGTTTTCAGGAACAAAATACATAAGAAGCCTACTAAGTTTTTATTTGATCTGTATAAGCAGAAAAACTCTAGAACAAATGACAGGAAGTCAACACTGGATTTCAGCAGTAGTGAATCTCCTCCAGTTAACCAGTTTCTAGACTTGACAGTTCACAGACCCAGAACCCCTTGAATGAAGGGGTGTGGAGTTCCAATGAGGAAGGACCTTGTCACAATACCAAAGAATTATGCTGTTTGCCTTCCTCCTGTCCTTCCCCAGTGGGACCTGAGGCCTTTTACTAGGGTAACTGTACACTGGGGAAAAGGAAATAATCAGACTTTTTGAGGCCTATTGGATACTGGTTCTGAGTTGACACTGAACCCAGGAGACCCTAAAAATCATTGTGGCCCTCTTAAAGTAGGGGCCTATGGAGGTCAGGTGATAAATGGAGTTTTGTCTGAAGTCGGACTCACAGTGGGCCCAGTGGGTCCCAGAACTCATCCTGTGATTATTTCCCCAGTCCCAGAATGTATAATTGGGATAGATATAATTAGAAATTAGAATCCCCACATTGGTTCCCTGACCTATGGAGTGAGGGCTATTATGGTTGGAAAGGCCAAATGGAAACCATTGGTGTTGCCTCTACCAGGAAAAATAGTGAACCAAAAACAGTATCATGTACCTGGAGGGATTGCAGAAATTAGTGCCACCATCAAGGATTTGAAAGATGCAGGGGTGATGATTCCTACCACATCTCCATTTAACTCTCCAATTTGGCCTGTGCAAAAGACAGATGGATCATGGAGAATGACAGTTGACTATCAAAAACTCAACCAAGTAGTGACACCAATTGCAGCTGCTGTACCAGATGTGGTGTCCTTACTTGAGCAGATTAACGTCTCCTGGTACCTGGTATGTAGCTATTGATCTGGCCAATGCTTTCTTCTCAATACCAGTTCATAAGGACCACCAGAAGCAATTTGCTTTCAGCTGGCAAGGCCAACAGTATACCTTTACTGTCTTACCTCAAGGGTATGTTAACTCTCCAGCTTTGTGCCATAACTTAGTTAGAAGGGATCTTGATCACCTGACTCTTCCACAAAATATCACACTGGTCCACTATATTGATGATGTTATGCTGATTGGACCCAGTGAACAGGAGATAGCATCTAGTCTAGACTTGTTGGTAAAGCATATGCACATGAGAGGATAGGATATAAATCCAACTAAAATTCAAGGGCCATCTACCTCAGTGAAGTTTCTATGAGTTCAGTGGTGTGGAGCATGCAGAGACATCCCTCCTAAGGTAAAGACTAAGTTGTTGCACCTGGCCCCTCCCTCCACCAAGAAAGAAGCATAACGTTTAAGGGGCCTTTTTGGATTCTGGAGGCAGCACATTCCCCATATATCAGGTGACTCGGAAGGCGCCAAACTTTGCGTGGAGCTTGGAACAGGAAAAGGCTCTTCAACAGGTCTAGGCTGCAGTGCAGGCTGCTTGGCCCCTAGGGCCATATGATCTAGCAGACCCAATGGTGCCTGAGATGTCAGTGGCAGATAGAGATGATATCTGGAGTCTGTGGCAGGCTCCCATAGGGGAATCACAGAGGAGGCCCTTAGGATTTTGGAGTAAGCCTCTACCTTCATCTGCAAACAACTATTCTCCTTTTGAGAGACAGCTCTTAGCCTGCTATTGGGCCTTAGTGGAAACTGAACGTTTGACAATGGGCCACCAAGTCACCATGAGACCTGAGCTGCCCATCATGAGCTGGGTGTTATCTGACCCACCAGACCATAAAGTAGGATGTGTGCAGCAACAGTCCATTATCAAGTGGAAGTGGTACATATGTGACAGGGCCCAGGCAGGCACTGAGGTCTTGAGCAAGCTGCATGAAGAAGTTGCCCAAATGCCTATGGTTCCCACTCCTGTTACAATGTCTCCCGTGCTTAAGTATTCACTTATGGCTTCATGGGGTTTGTCCTATGATCAGTTGACTGAGGAAGAGAAGACTAGGGCCTGGTTTACTGATGGTTCTGCACGCTATGCAGGCACCACCCAGAGGTGCTTGCTGATGGTGGAAGAAATACAGTATGGGTAGTAGAAGAAGGTAGTCATAAATATCAGCTGAGGCCATGGGAACAGTTGCAGAAATGTGGATTATAATAGATATTAACTTCTGTCCTATTTGGTTAAGAATGTGCTTGTTCATATATATACGTATATTAAGCAGATACTTGTGTTGTTCCCTTTTAAATGTGCGACTGAGATAAGTGTTAAGTGTTGTCATATTTAGGTTATTAGATACTGAAGGACTAAGTGTTCCTCAAGGACATTACCACCTACTCTAAGATATAATGCTTTGCTATTGCACATGAGACACTTATGTTAGGTGGAATTATGACCTTGCCATTGTTCGCAATTGACATTTAAGCATAACATAAGGAGAGGCTATTTATTGGGTGTCAAGTTGACAAGGGGTGGAATTGTGATGGTTAATCCTGGGTGTCAACTTGACTGGACTAAGGAACATATAAGAGAAAAAGGATCTTCGAATTGGACTACCTCAACCCAGATGGCCCACCTCCAATGTGGGCATTACCTTCCACTGGCAGGTAGTATAAAAGGCCATGCCAGAGGGATCCAATCCCTTTTCTCATGTGGATTGCCTCTCTCTCACTGGTGAGTTTGTCTTGCTGGTGTGATCAACCCTACGGATCCCATCGTGTACTGAGACCAGCAGATCTCCTGGAATCCATCAGGCCTTCAGCACCAGATTGGGACTGCTGAGACATCCAGCCTTGCGGACTGAGCAGTTCCCTGGATTCTCAGCCTCTCCTGTGAGACATCCAGCCTTGCGGACTGAGCAGTTCCCTGGATTCTCAGCCTCTCCTGTGTTGCATAGCTACTGTTGGACTCCTTGAACTCTGTCACATGAGCAAATCAATAAATTGTATATAGCTATATATTCTTCCTGTTGCTTCTGTTTCTTTAGAGAACCATGACTAATACAAGATGTGTACTGATATCTCCAAAGCACTGAATATAAAAGCTGTAATCACATTCGTATTTTGCCAAGAGAAAAAGAACTGTGAGTTATTTTGAATGAGTGAACTTAAAAAAAACAAATTAAGTAAAATTATTACCTTTCTCCCTAGCTATCATTTCCAGTGACACTTGGTGAAATCTCTTTCCACCTTCCTAGGAATTAGGTCCAAATTCTATTGAAATGTTAATGAAACTGATTATGTTGTAACTTTGTTGAACTCCTTTGTCTTTGAGTTTAAATTCTTTCTATTTGAGGTGAGGATTTCATTTTATTTACTTATTGTAAATGTTATATATCCTTTGTCCCATGGGGTTGAGGAGGAAGAAAAAAAAGAAATTATTTGACTCTCTACTTTTGTTTTGAAAGTAATAAATTTCTCTTAGATTTTCATTCCACCTGAATGGCATGATTTTGGATGCACCGGAATGTGAAGAACTAAATAACTAACAGAAGGGCTGTCAGAAGATTATCATTTCAGAGTGAGACATGAAAAAGGTAACTGCTGCAGATTCTGGGAAAATAGTGAGGCCTGGGGCTATAGTCAGACAGTAAAACTTTCAAGTAAGCAGAAAAAAAAAAACCTTTAAATGAAGGTTAATTTTCGTATTTAGAAGATTATTTTTTCTCAGGTGAGATATGTTTCATGTCATCAGATTCACTTCATTCCTCCTTTATTTTCTTTAATATATCTTATTTTTGTTCAAGCATAAAATCTACAAATGACCATAAGAAATGGTAAAAGAAAAGCTTGAGTAAGGTACATGTTTAGAGTGTATTCAATTGATGCAGGATTAAGAAATCATTCAAAACTCAAACCTGGGCCCTTCAAAAGTCCATGTAGTGAAGTTTATAGGGAGAAGGCAAAGCACAAAACCAGCTAAGAACTGGTCACACCCACAGGTGAACAACAATGACAAGGTGCTTAGGCTATCCTTAATGGAAAGTGGTTGCAGTTCGCAAGAGGCAAGTTTTGCAGCAGCTTTTCAAAAATGGGTATGTAAAAGCCAACTCCAATGATCAATGCTTTTTTTTTTGCTTTTGTTTTGTTTTTGTTTTATGCCAAACCTCAACATCTTCCATGAAGGATATTGTTCCCTATTAAAAGAACTGTGACCTGTAAAAAGGCATGGTGAACATTCATGTCCCTGCAAAAGAAGGCTAAGAATCCCTTCTCCAGAACAAATCAACAATCAGCTGTTTCTCTCCTATTGTTACCAGGGAAAGTGGAGTTCCCTCTGCATTCTTAGCCTCCCTAATAAAATAAATTAAGTACAGTCAGAATGTCCAGTGCATTGTATTAGAGTTTAAGCAAAAAACAAAACAAAACAAAAATAACCAACAGTGCAGGCAAGCTATAAATCTAGGTAGCTACCAGAAAGATGAGAGAGAGAGAGAGAGAGAGAGAGAGAGAGAGAGAGAGAGAGAGAGAGAGAGAGATACCTTTTGAGTTAGGCATGGAGGCTACTCTGGAAGTCAGAAAAGCAGTTCCATGAATGGAGGAGGGGTGGAGGGGGTGGAAATGTGAGAAACTAAAAAAGCTCGGAGCATCAGGGGAAAGAATGCCCAAGCATTGGCAAATGTCTAGAAGAAAGAAAATTAAATAAAAATAAGAAATAAAGGAAAAGGTGTGGTCAGAAAAGCTAGGACTCAGAAAATCAGGAAAACCACATGGCAGAGGTTACCCACTAAGGATGCCTCCACTATTTATAGAAATAAGAGTACATAATCTCATTTGGTGGATAACTATTTGTTCCCATCTCTTTAGCTTAGCTTAAGATAAACCACACTTCCTGATGCATGGTCTCCTGGCCAAGTGGCTTACAGTTCTGTCTGTATTAAGTCTTATGCTTATGATGTTATGTCTCTACCCAAACTAGAGACAGAACTTAGGTTAAATTTTTGGGAGTAGGAAAAAAGTAGCTGTGCCTTAAAGGACCCTAACACAGTCTACATGTCTAGGCCTCAGCAGACGATAATTTAAATCCTAAGGAATGGCAAACCTGAGATTTATCTTTCTAGCATCAGTAGGGAAAACATAGATTCAATCCAGTGCTTCACTGGTCAAATGCCCTATAAATCCCCCATAATCAGCAACCATGGAGGCAGATCTGATTGTTTTCTATCTCCTGACTTCTTTGCTGATTGAACACAATAAAGCTTCTACATTTTGTAAAAATTTAGATCATATTTTGCCTTCTATTGCTGGGCAGTAAAAATTGGCTCAATAATGTAATATATTAGTTAATTTTCTTATTGTTGTAACAAAACTCCTGATAGAGGAAACCTAAGGGGAGAAGGAGTTATTCAAGCTGACAGTTTAAGAGTAAACACAGTCCATCTTGTTGGAAAGCATGGCAGTGGGAACATAAGGCAGCCAATCGCATTATGTCCACAGTTTGGAAGCAAAAAGTAAACAGTGGTACTCAGTTGTTTTTCTTATTTTCTCCTTTTCTTTTTGTAATTCAAAGACCCCAGGACATGGGATGGCACCACCCACTTTCGAACTGGGTGTTCCCTCCTCCATTAAATCTGTCTGGAAACCACTTTCACAGACACCCAAAGATGTGTCTGCACAATGGTTCCAAGTCCTCTCACATTGTCAATGAAGATTAAACACAGCTTGCAACTATTTAAATAGATACACCTGGGCCTTTGCCTTATTTGGGCATAATACAGTAGACAAGTATCAGCTAAAGCTGAATTGGGTACATGTAGGAACATGGGACCATGTAGCCCTGCTAAGGGGGATGGGGACACAGCACCCACTTTGCGGACACTGGGGAGCTGGCCTCTGGGCACAGAGACCAGCTGGCTACTTTCCATATCCCAGCCTAAGTGGTAATTTCAACTTAGGCTCTTAGCCTGGATCCATGAGACAAATGTTCCAATCTTGGCCATGACTCCTCACCTGCCCAGAGCCTGGACAGGAATTTCAGGCTGATGGCTGACCATCTCCCTTCAGCCAGTAACCACTCACAACACTAGCTACCCAGATTGGTGATCTGCAAAGGAATCTCTTTCTATCTCACTGGCCACCTGAACCAAATTCAGGCCTACCTTAGCCTGTATGTGTGCAATAATTAATAAAAATTAGGGCTGGGAATTTTGTGATGATGTTACTATGAAATTCAAATTTACTCCTTGCCACAGCTTGCTTTTATAAACCAAATGACATCAGTTCCCAGGACCAATCATAAGTCTCCCAATTTTGCGACACTGCACACCTTGCCCCACCCAGCATCAAGTACCTAGGCCATGCTGCTTGCTCCTCCTTGGGATGGGGCCAGACCCTCAGCCACATGGTGCCCTATGCATGCTACAGGTACATCCAAGTTTATTCTATTATTTACACTGGACTTAGTTGTGTGTAGAACCACCTCAGCTCCCACACTGGCACTCTGCAGCCTTCTCTGCCCTTCTTAAGCTCCCAATTGCGAGTATACCATCTTCTCTCTAAAGCTTATCATGTGTGGCCTGTGAATTGAATACTTTTAATTCTTGAGACAAGAACTTGAAAACCACTGTCTTTAGTGGATTTGATGCCTGTTTAGCTTTCTGAGTCTCATCACTAAGACCCAAGAAAGTCTATTGTTCTCAAAGAAACCCCAATATTCTAGTATCATTTCTGGTACATTGACTGGGAAATCAAACCGACATTCTATTTATCCAGCTTTAATTTTGCCATATTCATCCTCTGTCTTCCTGCTTTATTTGTCTGGGAGAAGGAGCTGTGATCTGTATTAATTCCTATTTTTCTCTCTGTTCACTTGGGAGCTAGGCAGATTTTAAACTGGGTGGCTTTAAGGGGCAGGGGGTCTATAATTAAATCTATTCCTTATGTCTTTCCTCCTGTCACTTGCATGGCTGAGAGAAACTAAAGTTGACAAGAATGTGAGAGTGTGCCTACATGTCCTGCTTTGTGCCTGGATAGAGAAGTGCACTGCAGCAACAGATAGATAGATAGATAGATAGATAGATAGATAGATAGATAGATAGATAGATAGATAGATATAGATAGATAGATGATAGATAGATAGATAGATAGATAGATAGATAGATAGATAGATAGATAGATAGATAGATAGATGATAGAGCACTTTCTCAAGAGTCCATACAGATTCAAAGGTCTCAGTGCCAAACGTGGGGAAGGCACTGTTCTCTGGAACTTGAACCCACAATGTTGGGTTCTGGGAAAGTGGCTGTGGCACTTCTAACCAAACTTAGGCAAGAGGCTAAAGACACCGGCTCTGCAGGTTCCTAATAGTCTGCCATTTCTAGTTAACATGGCCTTATATAAAACTAGGTTTTATAAAAGCCTCCTAGGCTTTTTTCTTTGGAGGTGCCTACAGGATATAGAATGCACATGTAATGTATTTCTTCAGTTGCTTTTCCAAATGTTTTTGGCTGATTGATGTCCACATGGTAAGAGATAAATAATGACAAATTTTACTCCCTGGCTTCCATTCATGGGCACAGTATCCCTTCTTTCCCTCACCACCATGGTTCCCTTAGAGGGCTGAGAAGACCTCAGATGTGGTTTGAGGGAAAGGAGAAGAGTTGACAGAGTGGCTTTTCATGGTTAGACTTGCAGGGCCCTGGCCAACATGGCAGACACCTGTGGTCCCAAGGCACCTGTCTTCCTGACTGGAAGGCTGCTAAGGTGTTAAGATAGGATTAAGTACTTTTAAGGTTTCTAAGGAATTTGAGGGTATGGTCTATGTGACTTTGGCAATATCAGGCTCATGTAGGACAAAATAGTGCCATGGTTACTTGCTTCTTCCCAGGTTCTCCTAGTGTTTCCAATGCACCAGGGCCACCTATGAATGTTGGACACATATCCACATTCCTTCCATTTCTTTCAGGAGTTCATTTCCCAGCTTCAATTTGCACACAAGACCTGAGGAGAATTCAAAATGGGATCCAGATGACACCTTTTGGTGAACCCAGTCACGGCTGGTGGTAATTGACTCTCACTTCTTCATTGCATAGAGAGCATGGAATTCTTTCCTCTACATGCCCTAGCTTTATGATTTTAGGCCTACATGCCATATTCTCTGTTTCCTGCATATCCCATGTTATACTAACATAACTCAGGTGTTTTTTCTTGTTGTGGTTTTTGCCAAAGAGATGGCTGTGATTATATAATATAGTTTTGGTTTCTCTATTACAATATGATAGGTCAAAATATTTCTATATAAGACTAAGGAGGTAATACTAGACCTCTATCATAGGTTGATTTTGAAGCACTGTCATACTTAAAAAGGCTTTAGTGTATCCCCGACCTGACCATGTGCCTCCAAAGCTGGCCAGCTACCAAAGTATACTAACACTCTGAGATGGCTACTCTAGGGACTCTCTAAAATTCACAGCAGCTCAGGACTGAGCTTTGGGAAAGCTTAAGTTCCAACTTGGTATCAAAAGATAGACTGCTCAGTACTAGAGAAGCTGTTGCATCAGGCAGTGTCAACAATGTGGTTGTTCTGAAGGCGAGACAGGAGCTCCTCAAAGCCTTACTGCCTGCTGCTATTACCATATTTCCAGGACTGTTTTTTTCCCCATACTCTTCTTTTTTTGCTGCTGTGTTTTGTTTTCTGTGTTTAGTGTTTTCTAGATTATGGGAACTTCAGTTCATGTTGCATAGGGCAAATCACAAGACACTCTGCTAATCAAGGCAGTCAGACTGATAATCCTCCTTAAATGGGTAACTCTTCCTGAGCACTATCATTCTTGTTTCTATCTAGATTGAGAAACACATGTAGTGCCAGATTATACATTTGAGGAAAAGGGTCAAAGGGAACACTGAAGGAAAATATAGGAGGTTCAGGCCACAAGGTAGCCAAGACACTCTCTGAGTCAAATCATTATTAAATGTTGACTACTTTCCTGACTTGTAACGTTCAAGACTTCTGGGTTTGATTGCTGTCCAGTTACTTTGCCAAGCTCATCAAGAGCCATGAAAGGCTATGTCATTCTAAAAAAACACCTCCAAATTTCCATATCGTTTTTGTAAGAAAAGTCAAAGAAAGGCCTTGAAATTTCTCTTTTATATATTTGAATATTTTGAACTTTGTGTTTTGTTGCCCAGGATATTTTTATGAAGAAAAAGATAGAAGAGAATAAATAACAACTAATTACCACAAGATGTTTTCTTGAGAAAAAGTATCAAATGCTATTCTTGCTTTCAATATCTAGTCAACAGAACATGCTGTACAGTGCATTATTTAATAATAATGGAAACTCAAGAGGGAAACACTAATGTTTTCATTCAAAGCAAAAACTAGTCTCTACTGAATTTTCTGCTTCCTCGATTGTTTAAGAAAGCCTGTACAATTGCCCATGTTTGGGTCTCACTGCAGTAATGCAATTGCAACTATTTCCAAACAATGATATTTTTATTTCTATTGTATTTAGGTAATTTATAGTTATCCTATAGTGCTCAAAGACTAAATTAAGTTATACTTTTATTTCTAATATTGAGGTTTCAATTATAAGAGTGGGTTGTCTTTTGCTTCAGGAGAAATTTGAACTAATGTTTATTTGTTTTGTCATTGTGGTATTTAACAAAAACTATAAAAATGGTATCTCCATTTGTATGACAGTTGTGTCAGTAACTTGAAAGCCATATCCTCATATATTTTCAACAAGCTTACATTCATCCATGTCAGGATTCACGTTGATTTATTTTCTGAACAAATCCACACTGGACACTATGGCATAGGAATCACTAGTTTTGTTTGGAGGACTCAAGAATAGACAAGATAATATCCTTGCCTTCTATTCCCAACATCCAACCTGTTACTTTCCAATAATCTTGAAACTTCTACAATGTCATTCCATTCTTTTTCTTCTGTTTGGAAACTTTTTCTCCTATATTGTTAATAATATATTTTTTGGGTGTTAGTTTCTCCCCTGTTCTCAACTTTAAGAGTCATCCCTTTGAGAACTATATTCATTATTTTTCTATTGTTTTGCTGTGATAAATAAGCACCATGACCAAGAAACTTTATTAGGTTACAGTTGCAGAGGGATTAGGGTTCATCATGGCAAAGGAGCATGGCGGCAGAGGTGGCTTGAACAGAAAGCTGAGTGCTCAAATCTTCACGCAGGCACAGAGAGCAGAGAAGTGGCAAACTGAGAGTGGCCCAAGGCTGTGAATTCTCAAAGCCTCCTCCCATGATGTGCTTCCTCCAACAAGTTTGTGCCTCTAAAACCTCCACAAACAGTGCCACCATGTGGGTCAAGTATTCAAATTCTTGTAGCTTATTAATCATTCTAATTACCTCAAGAACCAAACCCAGGTAGAGGAATGAATTATCAATGTTATATCTTGCTTTGACACTTTTTTTTTAGAATTCCACTCACAAATAACATACAATGAAAACAAACATCATTCTTTCATTGGCTTCACTGCAAGTTTTAAATAGATTATGTGAACATTCTGAAGGCGAGTTAAATGTTTATCCAAACCAATTTATTTTTTCAGATGTATAAATTACCCAGGGACATATCTATAAAATTTGTATATGTATGCAAGGAAATTACAAACATCTGGGACTCTATATAAATACAAATTTCCATCATATTTTATTTTTATTTTAACTTCTTTTTTGTGAGGTTCATACAGTATAATTTGGTGGTATTTAGATCCCCTTCTCTAGCCTCACCTCCCTTTCTTGCCCCTGACAAAATTAATGTAATCTATTGTATGCATAACAAGACTTATAGAGTCTAATTCATTTCCCCAAATGTCCATCAGTGTGGGGCCATCCACTGGAATCTGGTTAATCTACCAAGAGACCTATGATTGAAACACACTATCTCTGCCCCTCTTAGAAGACACCCATAAGTGTGGGGCCATCCACTGGAATCCGGTTAATCTACCAAGAGACCTATGATTGAAACACACTATCTCTGCCCCTCTTAGAAGTCACCCATAGGTGGGATTCTAGCTTCTCACTTCCCTACGTGTATGCTGGGATTTTACCTGGTGTGAGCTTACACGAGACTTATGCATGCTAATACCATTGCTGTGAGTTCATAGGAATAACTGATCAGCTGTCTGGAGGACTCTGTTTCCTTGTGGTCATCTACCACCTCTGGCTCTTAAAAATTTTTCCCTCCTCTTCTGCAATGATCTCTGAGCCTTGGGAGGCAGAAGATTGATATGGTGTCCTATTCAGGGTGAAGCACTCTGCAGCCTCTGTTTGCTGCACCTTGGCCAGTTCTAGGTTTCTTTGTTGATTAGTATCGGCTGCATAAGGAAATCTGTCTGGTGAGTTGAGAGATGCATTAATCTATGGGTATAACAATAAGTCATTAAGAGTTTAATACAATTACTAATAAGTAGAAAACTACTATTAAGTTTTTCTTATTTCTTGTGGTCTGTTTAGTCTCAGGTTCCTAAGATTGTTATCAGTGTCAACTATGTGCTCCTAGGAAGTGGGCCTTCATTCCAGTTAAAGAGTGTTTGGTTACTCCCATAATATCTGTGCCATAGTTGTTACTGTGAGCATATTTTGCCAGGTGAGATATTATTGTAGTTCACACAATTAACATCTTGATAAGGTTGATGATTACTTTTCCTTCGTGGAGTTTCCATAGCAACTTCTACTACTATGAACACTAGCCAGTAGAGATGAAGCTGTGAAGTCAGCACCAGGTTGATTTCTCCTTATTTGTCCTGAGCTCATATATGTAGTGTCTTAAGTAACAGAGTTTTACCATCCAGTTCTTGGGGATAACCAAGAGTAGGAGCAATGGCCAATATTGTTTGAGGGGCTGTGGTACTCCTGGAAAACAGCTTGTAGAGTGAAAGTATATTCTGGATTGAGGTTTTTGTTTTTTATTTGTTTATGTCATTAGCTTATGATGCTTAGAAGAGAAAAATACCTCTCATATAGGATATCCTTTTAATTTCTTTCTATGATGTATATTTATGCACTTTAAGACACTTCTATATGGTAGGTTTCCATGTGGCCTTTTCTAAAGGCTGTTAGTATTCCTCATCCCTCCTCATACCTCCTCCTCTGTCTGGGCCTCCTATTCCACACCTTGCTTAACTCCCTTTACTCTCACATTCTTCTTTCCTCTTCATATTGATGCATTCTACCACCCCTCTTAGGAAGCCTCACCCTCTCTGGGCATTTATTAGTTTCTTGATCTCTCTGAATTTTCAAATTGAAGCATGCATATCTAAGATTGCAAAGCTAGCATCCAGTTATGGGAGATACGACATTTGTCTTTCTGAATGTGGGTTACCTCATTCAGGCTAATTGTTTCCTGCTCCATCCACTTACTTGAGAATTTCAAATTTCCTTTTTTAAGTGGCTGAATTCTATTCCATCATTAGTTATTCTGCAGTTGGTGGACATCTAGGGTGTTTCCAACTTCTGGCTATTATGAAAAGGATATCAATGAACATGGCTGAATGGGTATTTGTTTTTTTTCCATTTTTTATTTTTATTTTTTAACAATAAGTAATAAGTTATGAGTACAAGCATCCTTCATATAGAACCAATTTGCAAGCAGCTATGCCTCAAACCCACACAGCCCATATCTCCCATCATCCACCTGGTGGGGCATTTAGGTACAATCATGTTGATCAAATAAGTGTCCAGACTATGTTGCTGTAGTTTCACCATTCACCTCAATCGCAGCCCTTACACTCTACCACACCCCCTCTTCTGCAGATTGTTCCCTAGTCTTAGAAAAGGGGCACAGGTGGATGAGAAGCAAAACAGTCTACTTTCTCTGGAGATGTCATTTTGGACTCTGATCAGTTCTGGCTGTTTCCTTTCATGGGTTGACAGTTTGTCCAGGTATAACCTCTCAATCCTACTAATGTAGCACAAGCAATTAGATATATAGGTATTTAAACAGTACTAATTGTTATGGTAGGTTACTTTGGTGTAGACACATATGTTTGGATGGTATGCTAATCCATGAATTATATTTTTTCTGTAAAAGATGACAAGGTATTACTGTGGCTTATAACTTCTCCTAACCACTAGGGGATGTAAGCTTGTGGCATCAGCCGTGAATTATTCCTCCAAGGTGAGAGCTAATAGCCAATTAGATTTGGGATATAGAGACATGTGGCTGCCACTGCTACACAGTATTTCCAGGCAGGTGAGGTGTAGCTGATCAAGCTATGCATGAATGGGTATTTCTATAGTAGAGTATAATGACTTTTGAATAAGCACCCAAGAATGGCTGGATCAAATGGCAGGTCAATTTTGAACTTTTTCAGGAGCCTTCATACTGATTTCCATAGTGGCTGCACTAGTTGGCATCCTCACCGCCAGTGGATAAGAGTTATTCTTTCTTCAGATCCTCACAAACATTTGTCATTGTGTGATCCTGAGTATTTTCCATTCTGAGAGGGAATGAAATCTCACCATGGTTTCAATCTGCATTTCCCTGATGACTAAAAATGTTGATATTTTAGAAGACTTTCTCAACTCTTTGTGTTTCATCTTTAGGGACTTCCCTGTTCAGCTCTTTCCCCCACTTTTAATTTTTTACATGTTTCAGTTTTGTGTTCTTTATATATTCTAGATATTAACCATCTGTCAGAGGTATAGCTGGTAAAGATTTTTCCCACTTTGTAAGTTGTCTCTTCACTTGAAGGATGATATCCTTTGATATACAGACGTTCCTTTCCTGTGGTACCATATGTCAGTTGTTGGTTATAATGCTTGCACTATAAGAATCCTGTTCAGAAAGTCCTTTCTGGCGCTTGTAAGTTCTAACGCATTCCTTACTTTCTCCTCTTTCTTAATCAGGGTATCAGGTCTTATGTTGAAGTACTTGATCCATTTAGAGTGGAGTTTTGTCCATGGTGAAAAATAAGGATCTGTTTTAATTCTTCTACATGGTTTTATCTAGTTTGACCAGCACCATTTGTTGAACATGCTGTCTTTTGTCCAGTGTGTGTTTTTAGCTCTTTTGTTGAAAATCAGGTGGCTGTAGATGAGTGGATTTAAGACTGGGACATCAGTTTTATTCTCCTGCTCAATATGTGTGTTTTTTATGCCTCTACCTTGCCTTTGCTATTATCATATCTAGTATAGTGTAGTATAATTTGAGATCACAGATGATCATGACTTCAGCATCTCTCTGATTCAGGATTATATTGTCCATCTTGTATTTTTTGTGTTTTCATGTTAAATTTGAGAATATCTTTTCAATTTCTGTGGAGAATTGTGTTGAAATTTCAATGAGTATTGCATTAAATAAGAAGATTGCTTTTTGTAGGATGGCCATTTTAGAATATTAATCCTATTGATCCACGAACATGGGATCCATCACCAACTTCTGGTATCTTCTTCATTTTATTTCTTCAATACCTTAAAGTTTTGATTGTTCACACCCTTTGCTTCCTTTGTTACATTTATTCCAAGATAGTTAAAGATATTTAATGGATTTTGAAACCATTGTTAGTTTGTTTCACAGATTTCTTTCTTGATATATCTGTTGTTGATGTACAGGAAGGCTACTTTGAAGGTGTTAATTTTATATCCTGCTAATTTACTGAATATTTTAATCATTTCTACGAGTTTTCTCATGGAGTCTTTAGGATTCTTTACATACAGAATCATGTAATCTGCTAGCATATCATCTGCAAATACAGATACTTTGCCTTTTCCTTTCTAATTTGTACCCCTTTCTCTCTGTCATTTGTCATATTGCTTTACATAAGCCTTTGTGTATTATATTGAACATGAATGCAGCAAGGGGACATCCTTGTCTTACTCCTGAATTTAAGGAGAATGCTTTCAGTTTTTATTCAATTACTGTGGCTTGTGGTATATTGTCTTAATTATGTTGAGATATGCTTCCTGTGTTCTTAGGTTGTCTATGACTTTTATCATGAATGAATGTTGGATTTTGTCAAAGGCCTTTTTCTGCTTCTAATGAGATGATCTGGTGGTTTTGCCCTTGAATATGTTTATGTGGTAGATTACATTACTTTTTCTTCTTTATTTTTTTCATTTTTTAACAATAAGTAATAATTTATGAGTTCAAGCATCCTTCATGTAAAACCAAGTTGCAAGCAGTTCTGCCCAAACCCACACAGCCCATGGGTCCCACCATCCAGCTGGGGGGGCTTGGATGTTCAATCAAGTTGATCAAATGAAATGTCCAGACTATATTGCTGTAGTTTCACCATTCACCCCAATCGCAGCCCTTACATTCTACCATGCCCCCTCTTCCACAGATTGTTCCCTAGGCTTAGAAAAGGGCCACAGGTGGATGAGAAGCAAAACGGTATACTTTCTCTGGAGCTGTTGTCTTGGACTCTGGTCATTTCTGGCTGTTTCCTTCCATGGCCTGACAGTTTGTCCAGGAATAACCTTTTAATCCTACTAATGAAGCACAAGCAATTAGATATATAGGTATTTAAACAGTACTAATTGTTATGGTAGGTTACTTTGGTATAGACACAGATGTTTGGATGGTATGTTAATCCATGAATTACATTTTTTCTGTTAAACATGACAGGGTCTTACTGTGGTTTATAACATCTCCTAACCACTAGATGATGTAAGCTTGTAGCATCAGCCATGCATTATTCTTCAAAGGAGATAGCTAATAGCCAAATAGATTTGGGATATACAGGCATATGGCTGCCACTGCTGCACAGTATTTCCAGGCAGGTGAGGTGTAGCTGGTGCTGATGGAGGAGTCTTGCTTGACTCAAGGAGACCTATATCTGCTTTATTGGTGTTCCAGAGACCAACTGTACACTTGCAAGTGCAGTCTCAATACAGCTTTCCCATGCTTACATCAGGTCTTTGACAACAGGGCCTTATCACCTCTCTTCTTGCAGGTATCCCAATTTAGAGGCAAGAAGCCTTTATCTTTTGGGGGGGCTTGGATCCCCCTGGCCAACATCTCCTTGGTAGAATAATCCATTGCTGATAGTAGAGCTCTCCTCTATTAATATATTTTGCTTAAGTGCATAGCTTAAGGAGACTTTAGTATTATATTTGGTTCTGAATAGAGAATAATCCTTTTCACAGTTCCTATGTCTATTAGTCAAAGAAGGCAGTTTTACCAGTTTTATAAGAGATTACCTGTATAACAGTTGGCTCCAATTTACAGTTAGAGAACGACCTCATCATCATCATACTTCTCCTTGTTCTATGGGAGGAAGGTAAGAAAGTCTCTCATATTAAAACTTTGCGGCACCTAGAAGGTAAGTTTAGTTAGGACTCATTATAAATGGTTGTTACAAGTAGGATCCACAGAGGGGTTTGATGTCTGTAGCAATCTGAGGCTTTTCTTCCTTTCAATGTTCAGACAGGCCAACCTTTCTAATGGCACTTCCTGGTGCATCCTGCACAATGTAAAGCTGTATCTTTTCTTTCTCAGCCATTAAGTTGGTGACATTTTGACCTGCGGGAACATACAAATCTTTTCCATAGTTAGTTTTAAGATTTGAATTGACAGGATTTTATGACAAAAAGTTTAATATCTATCTATATCCCCCTTTTTATTTTAAGTTTTTGTTTTTTGACCCATGAGTCTCAAAAAGGCAGTTGTATTACACATACCTATAGGCTGGAATCAAGGCACAGATTTCATCAAATTCACCCAAGCTGTTTTGGGTGACTGTATGTGGTTAACTTGGGAAGCAAACTTAATTTTTTAAGTTAAATCATCCTACAGGTAAAAGAGAATGCTACAAGATGATACTGTACAACAGAAAAATTATAGAGAACATTTGTATGTGCCAATCCCAAAGTTATTTTTATACAGATTTTAAGTAAAACAAATGTGGACAACAATTTATATTTCCAATTAACTCAGGTGCATTACCATTTTTATCAGAACCTTTAAACTGATGTTGTTTAATATACACATATTTACTTTTACTAAGTCCTAAAACACCATGTAACTTGTATACAGAGTCTGGGCAAAATTGGATACTTGTTGAACTCACGTCAATTAAATATGCATTAATTGAATATAGACCCATGTCCCTCTCCTGCCCCTCCCACCCCTCCTGATTCACCATTTCAGTCAATTTTCTGATGCAGTCTTTCTTTTGTTGTTCTTTTAATATGCATCCCTCTCCACAAGAAATATTTATAACTCAGTTATTGATGCTAACATCCACAAATGAGGTATACCATTCGCCACTTGTTTTTCTGGGATTGTGTTACTTCACTTAATATAAATCTTCTAACTCCATCCATTTACCTGCAAAGTTCATGATGTTGTCTTTATTGCTGCATAGAACTCCATTATGTACATGTACCACATTTTCTCTACCCACCTATCAGTTGAGGGGCATTTTGGTTGGTTCCAGCTTTTTGTTATTGTGAACAGAGCTGCAATAAATATAGCTGTGCATGTATTTCTGCAGTAAGATGAGTCTTGTGGGTATATACACAGGAGTGGTATGAATGGGTCAAATGGCCAGCTCATTTTGAGTCTTTGAAGGGTTCTCCACTCTGTTTTCCACAGTGAATGTACAAGTTGACATTCCCACCAGCAATGGAGGAGTGTTCCCCTTTCCTTGCAACCTCTGCAGCACTTGATATCATTTGTTTTCTTGATCCTGACCTGATCTTATCAGAGTGAGATGATACCTTAGAGGGTCTCAATTTGCATTTCCCTAATTATTAGTGATGTTGAACAGTTTTTAAGATATTTCTCAGCCATTTCTAATTCCTCCTCTCTGATGTCTCTATTCAGTTCTTTGCTCCATCTTTTGAGTGATTCATTTGTTTTCTTTCTTTTTTGGTTTTTGAGTAGCTTGTACACTCTGGAAATTAATGCTTTGTCAGATGTATCTGCAGTGAAGGTTTCCTCCCACTCTGTGGGCTTTCTCTTCACTTCATTTATTGTTTCTTTTGATGTACAGAAGCTTTTGAGATTAATGAGGTCCCATTTGTCAATTGTTGATCTTATCTCTTGTAGCTGCTGTCTGATTTAGGAAGTCTTTTCCTATGCCTTTGTCTTACAGTATGCTGTCCAGTTTTTCTTCTATCACCTCCAGAGTTTTGGATTTCGCATTGAGGTCTTTGATCCATCTGGAATTGACTTTTGTACAGGGCAAGAGGTAGGGGTTTAATTTCATTCTTCTACAGGTGGTGATCCAGTTTTGTCAACACCACTTACTGAAGATGCTGTCTTTCCTCCATTGTATCTTCTTGGCCCCCTTGTCAAATATGAGGTGGCTGAAATTGTATATGCTCAGGTTTGGATCTTCAGTTTTATTCCATTGGTCAACAGGTCTGTTTTTGTGCGAGTACCAAGCTGTTTTTTTGACTATAGCCCTGTAGTATAGTTTGATACCTGGTAGAGCGATACCCCCTGTATTGCTCTTTTCACTCAGGGTTGCTTTGCCTATTCAGGGTCTTTGCTTTTCCAAATGAAATTGAGGATGTTTTTTCCCAAGCCTGTGAAGAAGCTCTTGGGGATTTTGATTGGTATTGCATTAAATCTGTACATGAGTTTGGGTAGAATGGACATTTTTACTATATTTATTTTCCCAATCAATGAACATGGGAGGTTTGTCCATCTTCTAATGTCTTCCTCAATTTCCTTCTTCAGGGGTTTAAAATTTTTGTAGTAGAGATCCTTGGGGTCTTTGGTCAGGTTTGTTCTTAGGTATTTTATTGTTTTTGAGGCTATTGTGAGTGGGAATGTCTCCTTGTTGTCCTTCTTTGGTTGCTTGTTCTTGGTGTAAAAAAGGCTAATTTTTCTAGATTTATTTTGTAGCCTGCCACTTTACTGAAGCTCTTAATCGTTTCTAGGAGTTTTCTGGTGGAGTTCTTAGCATCCCTTAGGTAGACAATCATATTATCAGCAAAAGGGGATAGCTTGACTTCCTCTTTCCAATTAGAACTCCTTTAATTTCATTTTATTGCCTTATTACCCTAGCAAGGGTTTCAAGCACTATATTGAAAAGGAGTGGTGACAGGGGGCGGCCTTGCCGAGTTCCTACCTTTAAGGGGAATGTTTCTGTCGTTTCCCCACTTAGGATGATATTGGCTGTGGGTTTCCTGTATATGGCTTTGATTACATTGGGGAATGATCCCTCCAGTCCAATACCCTATAGGACTTTAAACATGAAGGGATGCTGGATTTTGTCAAAGGCTTTCTCCAAATCAATTGAGATGATGGTGTGTTTTTTGTCTTTCAGTCCATTTATATGCTTGATGATATTTATTTATTTTCATATGTTGAACCATCCCTGCATCTCTGGTATGAATCCAACTTGGTCATGATGGATGATCTTCTTGAAGTGGGTCTGTATGCAATTTGCCAGTATCTTGTTTAGAATTTTGGCATCTGTGTTCATTAGGGAGATGGGTCTATTGTTCTCCTTTTTGGTTGTATCTTTACCTAGTTTTGGTAATAGCATGATGCTGGCTTCATAGAAGGAATCTGGGAGAACTCCCTCCATTTGTATCCTTCTAAACAACTTGAGTAATAATGGTTGTAAGTCTTTTTGAAATATTTTATAGAATTCTGCCGTGAAACCATCTGGGCCTGGGCATTTTTTGGTTGGGAGGCTGCTTATTACATCTTCAATTTCTTCATGTATTATTGGTCTATTTGGGCTGTCGATCTCTTGGTTGAGCTTTGGTGATTCCTAGGATTTCAGATATTCATCTATTTCTTCTAGGTTTTGAAACTTAGTAGAGCATAGGTTTTTGAAGTATTCCCTTATGATTTTCTGGATCTTTTCATTGTCTATTGTGATATTTCCCCTTTCATCACAGATTCTATTGATTTGGAGTTGTTCCTTCTTTCTTTTGGTTAACTGGGCCAGAGGTCTATCTATCTTGTTTATTTTCTCAAAGAACCAACTTTTGGACTCATTGATTTTTTTTTGTATGGTTTTCTTTGTTTCTATTTCATTGATCTCTGCTCTGATTTTTGTTATTTCTTCTTATCTGCTGAGCTTAGGGTTCATTTGTTGTCTCTCAAGTATTTTAGCTGCAATGTTAGATCATTCACTGTGCTCTTTCTGTTTTTTTTTTTTTTTTTTTTTTTTTTTTTTTTTGATGTAGGCAACATAGAGCTATAAACTTCCCTCTTAGGACTGCTTTTAAAGTGGTCCAATAGGTTTTTGCTGTTTTTGTGTGTTGTATTCATCATTGCCATTCAATTCTATGGAATGCTGTTTGTATTTCTTTCTTTATTTTTCCTTGACCCATCATTCTTCAGGAGAGTGTTGTTTAGGTCTCATGTGTTTTTTTTTCTTTCTGTATATTGTCTTTTTTCTCTTGTTTTTTTTTTTTTGATTTTAAACTTTTTTTGCCTTATTATAATTTTTTTCAATTTTACTTCTTTGTATTTGTTGAGATTTTTCCTTGTGTCCCAGCTATATGGTCTCTATTTTGGAGATGTTCATGAGTTGCTAGAGTAGAAAGTATTCTCTGGCGTTTGGTGGAAGATGAAATATTCTGTACATGTCTGTGAGTCCAGGTGATTGTTTTATTTGTCTCATTTAGTTCAGATGTCCCTCTCTTTTATCCTTTGTCCTTTGATCTGTCACAGGGTTCTTAATAGGGTATTGTAGTCCCTACTATTGTGTGTGCTGGCTCTTGTTATATCTGTGTCTGTGAGATCCTGAGAATTGTCTTCATAAAATGTTGGTGAACGATAGAGTGGTTGCAATATATTATTTATGTTGTGAGATCTTATATTGAATTGTTTCCTTTAATAAACATATAATGGCCCTCTTTGTCTCTTTGATTTATTTGCTTGTGAAAAGTCTTATTTGTCTGGATATTAGCTGCAACTAACCCGTTTCTTTTTGGTACCATTTTTTTAAATTACTTTTTTCACTTCACTTCTTAGATTTGGTTGCTTTCCTTGAATGAGATGGGTTTCTTGTCGAACAGCTATATAGATGGTTTGTTTCCTAATCCAGTCTCACCAGTCTATGCCTTTTGATTGGGGGAGTTTAGACCAATATACTATTTCAAGGTTAATTGAAAGTGGATGTTCCTCCTTTACTTTATTATCCATTTAGACTTCTTGCTTCTGATTTTACTCCTAGGTTATGTTTTTTTATTAGTTTCTTTTCCTAGGTGTTGGGCTTTTTGCTCCTCTCTCTGCCCTTTGAATTGTTCAAGTATTTATGACGAGTTGCCTTTCAGACATGTATCTCTATCATCATTTTTATTGTACATGGAAGCTTTTCTTCTCTCCTTCACACTATTAGTCGACATTTTTGGCTGGTTTAAAGTATTCTGGGTGGCATCATAGTCTTTTATACACTGGGGATGCTTTCTTCATGTATTGCTTTCATGGTTTGTTGTACCAAAGAACATATTGTTAATTTTGATGGATTTTCCTTTGTATGTGACTTGTTTTACTTTTGTAACACTTCAGCATTTTGTCTTTGTTTTGGGTTGTCTAGATGTAAACGAGTGATTGATGGTCATTGTGGGGAGTGTCTTTTCTGATACTTGTCTATTGGGTATTGCATATGTGTTCTTGTAATGTGTATGGGTTTGTCCTATTTTTAGTTTTGGGGGAAAGTTTTCTATTATTTGGTTGAAGAGGTGATCATATTATATTCCATTAATTGCTACTAAGTCCTATCCTATGCATGGGAGGGTTTGATTCTTAGTAGTTCCCATATTCCTGGTGGTCAACTTTTGTTTATTTTTAAATTTTCATCAATCTTTCTTTGAGCTTTTGTTGCTCTGTGTTATTTCCAGATTGATATTCTTTGTTCTGCTTCCTACTATTCTACTTCTGAGGCTTTTTACCATTTTCCTTTCTAGTTGATTGGAGTGAGTGTTCTAAAAATTATTTTTGTCATTTTCATTTTGTTTCTTAGTTATTTCCATTCCTTTTTTGGCTTCTCAATTCATCTCTTCTTGGTGCTCCTTACATTCGTTGGTTCTTTCCTCTTTTCAGTGTTTCTTACTTTCCTTTTGGAGTTTTTTTTTTTTCTCCCCTCTCATTCTTCTTGAGTTTTTCAATCTTTCTTTAGTTCTTTCCGAAGTTTGTTCATTGTCCCCCTCTAGGTCTCTTTTGAGATTTTCATTCTCTCTCTTTAGTCTCTGAATTCTTTATTTTTTCTTGATTTCTCTGCATTAGCTGGACTGCAATTATTCCTCTAAGATCTGTTTTTCTTTTTGGGTTCACCCCCCAGGGGGATCCCATTATAGCTATCTTCCTACAGGTTTGGTAGAGCCTGGTTGCAGATTAACTGCGCCTTTCCCATGTTGTCCACTTCATCGTGTCCCTGGCATGTGGGTTTCCCTTTTGGATTCAAATCACAAAGTCTTTTAACTAGTGTTAGAGGATGGTTATGGTTTTGCTTGCCTCCTTCTGATGCTTTTTTTTTTTTTTCTTTCCTCCTCCTTGTTTATGGAGTATTGACTTGTCTAGGTTTCAGGTTTTCAATTTTGTTTATATTGGATATTGGAAGCCTAAGTAACTCTTCTCTTCTTGTTCTGATGGTTCTCCTAAAAATGTCCACTTGGATAGTCTCTCACCAATTCCCATTATGGGGGGGGGGCGATATATGCCTGACTTAGCCCACGCCCCCTGTACCTGTCTGGAGCAACTTCTGGGTTACTGTGCCTCAGAAGCCCGCCTGCACTAAGCCACAGAGGCACCAAACTCAAACCTGCCCTTCCAGTCACTGGCTGCAAAGGTGAAGGGTGGCCCTGACCCGATGGCCACCCCCTACAAAAGGGTTCAGAGTTGCGACCCTTTTCCAGCAAGAGACAATCTACCCTAAAGTCTACCTGTCTGGAGCTGGCCCGCACAATGTCACAGAGGTACCAAACCCAAACCCGCCCCTCCGGTCATGGGCTCCAGGTAGATTACATTATTGAATTATGTATGTTGAACCATTCCTGCTTCTCTGTGATGAAGTCAACTTGGTCATGGTGGATAATCTTTTTGATAAGGTTTCGTTAGTATTTTACTGAAAAATTTTGCATCTGTGTGGATCAGAGAAATTGATCAACAGTTTTCTTTTTTGTTAGATATTTGTGTGTAATATATTTGTGTGAAGAGTAATAGTGGCTTTATAGAAGGAATTTGGGAGTATTACTTTATTTTCTATTTTATGGAATAATTTGAGGAGAATTAATATTATTTCTTTTTCAAAGGCTTGGTATAATTCTGCATTGTATCCATTTGGTCTTGTGCTCTTAGTCGAGTACTTTTTTAATTACTGCATCGATCTCATTGGTTATGAGTCTGCTTAAATTGCTTCTGTCATTTTGATTTAATTTGGGTAGAACATTCGTATGTAGAAAGTTCTCCATTTCTTACAGATTTTCTAGTTTAGATGTGTTAGTCATTTTTCTGTTGCTGTGATAAAATCACCATGAGCAAGGGAACTTATAAAAGAAAGAGTTTATTTGAGCTTACGATTGACGGTTCCAGGGAATCAGAGTCCATTGTGGTGGGAAGCATGGTGGCTGGGGCTGGAGCAGGAATCTGAGGGTCACATCTCACAAAGAGCACAGGAAGCAGAGAGAGAGACTGAAGACCACAAGCCTTGTTAAACTCACTGAGCCCTCCCCCAATAACGTACTTCCTCCAGCATGGCCACACCTTCTAAGACCTCTAAGAACAGTGCCACCAACTGGAGACAAAATGTCTGAATACTTAAAGCCTATGGGGGACACTCATTCAAACCACCACATTAGAATATAAATTTTTAAATAGGTCCTTAGGATTTTCTCAATTTCCTATTGGCCTTTTGTAATGTTTCCCTTTTCATCTCTGAGTGTGTTGATTTGGGTCCTTTCTCTCTTTCTCTTGGTTAATTTGGCCAAATGTTTGCCAATCTTTCATTGATTCTGAATATTTTCTTCATTTCTAGTTCATTGGTGTCAACCATGGTTTTATTTATCTCTTTTATTCTACTCTTTTTAGGTGTTGTTTTTTTTCCTCCCTTTTCCAAGTATTTCATTTATGTCATTAGTTATTTATATGAGACATTTCTAATTTTCTGTTGTAGGTACTTAGTGCTATACATGTTCCTCTTAGAACCACCTTCATTATATCCCCAAAGTTTTTATGCTGTGTTTTAATTTTCATTTAATTCTAGGAATATTTTTTTATTTCCATCTCCTATAATCCAATTTTTGTTCAGTAATGTGTTGTTTAGATGCCATGTATTTGCATACATTTTCCCATTTTTGTTGTTGTTGATATGTTGTTGACCATGATTCCAGTGTGTTTAGATAGGATACAAGATTATTTCAATTTTCATAAATTTCTGGAGCTTTTATTTGTGTCCTAATATTTGGTCAATTTTGTAGAGTGTTTCATGGACTGTTGAGAAGTTGATGTATTTGTTGGTAGTTAGATGGAATGTTCTGTAGACATCTATGAAGTCCATTTGATTTACGGTATCATTTAACTCCAGGATTTCTCTGTTTAGTTTTTGTCTGGTTGACCTGTCTGTTGGTGATGGAGGGATGCTGAAGTCATCTGTTCTCACTTTGGACTCAATGTGAGAATTTAGTACTAACAATGTTTTTCTTTTTAATGAAATTGGATTTCCCTACATGAAGTACACCTATTGATTTTTTTATTCATTGATTTTTCTTTCAATGAATATGAAGTAACCTTCCCTATCTCTTCTGACTAGGTTTAGTTTGAAGTCTATTTTGTTGGATATTTCAGCAGTTATACCTGCTGGTTTCTTGTTTGGAACAGTTTGATCTCCCAGCAACCAGAGCTGCCACATTCTCCTGCTCCTGAGTCCCAATGTACTCTGCTTTGTTAGTTAGACTCCCCCCCAATGCTTCCTTCTCCCCTGCCTTGGCCCTACACCCCCTTCTGATTTTCTTGCCTGAGATCTCCTGACTAGGGTGCCAGAACCCAACCTCTGGATCCCCATAGTTTTGAATTAATCCAAGCCCCATTTACCTTGTGGGACAGCTCTTGGCTAATCAGCTTGGAAACATCCTGCCCTGCCAAGAATAAAAGCAAAAGAGAGAACTTGAAGCACAAACCAACGATCTATACCTGACCAGCAAGCAGCTATACTCCATCAACAATTCAAATAGAATCGAAGTTCAAGTAAACAGAGGCAGGCTAAAATTTCATATCAGACACAAAACCACCACCACCACCACCACCAAAATCCATAAGCCCAAATCACAAGACAAAAATGCAAATAATATTAAAAACAAGATAACTGTCCCCACCCAAACCTACCAGTCCTACAATAGTGCACTACAATGTGAACCACGTACAGGAATCCCAGGACACAGAATTTAAAAGAACAATCAGAAACATGATCAAAGAATTCTGGGAATTGAAAAACAAAGAGAAACAAATGAAAGAACTGAAAATCATGTATATCTCTTGCAGGTGACCATAGCTGCTGTGAGTAAGGTGGAGGCAAGCAGATCTTTGTGAGTTCAAGGCCAGCCTGGTCTACAGAGTGAGTTCCAGGACAGCTAGGGCTACAGGGAAACCCTTTCTCAAAAAAAAAAAAAAAAAAAAAAAAAAAGAAAACATGAAAAGAATTTAGAGGCCAGTCTGATACGATAGTCTATATAGCACAATAACAGTATTAGGTTCACCCCTAGAGTATATGAGCTCCCCAACCATGGATTCATGACCAGATTTCCAAGACTGGCATGCATTTTCTCCTGAGGAGTAAGGCTTAAATCCACCCTGAACACAGTTGGTTAATGCCATATTCTTTGTGTCACTATTACTCCCAAGGGCATATCTTGCCATGCTGACCATTATTGTAGTTCACAGTGTTCAAAGGTGGGTAAAACTTTTCATGATGACATCAAAGTGACATGGATGCTAGGAACCACACCCTGGGTCTCTGAAGAACAGTATACATTTTAACAACTGGTCACCCATCTCTCTATCCTCTGCTTTTGAATTCTAGGAACAAAATGTAGCCAGAAAATTCTGTTTATATGTCAGTATACCCTTCAAAATGTATTTGAACTGGCTTTTTAGCCTAGTCCTTGACTATCATTGCACTATTTTAAGAGTCGTTTAAATTATCTTACCAATTACTAAAATCATACAATGCTTGCAGATTTGGGGGGAGCTGTTGACTATCTCAATTACTTGTATTAAAAAAGCTCTATGATAATGATTCCATTAATTTCTCATTTAACTCAATCAATATTTGTTTTAAGTCTGCTTCAGATCCATAAATTTAATTATCATTTTACTGTTCAACTAAACTTTTTCTCTAATTTCTATTGGGCAATTTGCTTGTATTTGAATTATCTGGTATGTAACAATCCCAGTCTGCCCACAAGTATATGCTTGGATAGATTACCTTTGAATTCTATTGGAAGTTTTCTGTGTGTGCCCTTGTTTTGAAGCTATATCTGATAATTGTACACAGCTCTATTCTTTCATATCAAATCTGGTAATTTTTGAATTACATAATTTAGGTGCATTATTTATGAGGAAAGATATGTGATGGATGCCTTTTTTCATATTATAAATCCAGGATATTCAATGATCCTGAGATCAACAAAAAGAGCTTACCTGTCAGGAAACACCTGTGAATGGACTTTGTATGTTTCTGCACAATGGGTAAAGACACTGAACAAAAAGATGCTTTTGTCCTCGGCTAGCTTTACATGTTGGTGAAATGGAAAGCACCCTTTGTGTTTGCCATCTAGCCTGCCAGCCTGAGTTTGAGCTCAAGGACATGTGCATCATGGCAAGCATGTTCTCTACCTGTGCCAAATATTGCAGCCAGCCCAGATATCCATGAACTGATCAATGAATAATGAAAATGTGGGATGTACACAAAACCGAATGTAATTCAGCTGTGAAGAAAAATGAAATACACAAAAATGGAATGACCTGGAAAGAATAACATTGTTAGGTCAGCCAAATTCAGAAAGAAAAAACCTGGGTGTTCACTGCATACAGATCTTAGCTTAAACTATGTGTATAAACACATGTAAGTATGGGTATGATCTTCATTTTACAAAGGAGACCAATGGAGGGTAATATGAAGGGATAAGGAAGGAGGAAATCTAGGGAAAAGGACACATAAGTCATGAAAGAGGATATAATGCTAATTTTTTCTAGTTTTAATTATAGTTTTTTTGTGTGTACATGTGTATGTGCATGTTGGACTAGAAAGAAATTGGTGAGGGGCTAGGAAGAGTGGTAAAATATGTTGTATTTTGTAAAAATTAAAAAAACTAGATTAAACCTTGCTATATAATGTTACATAATATGTAGATTGTTCATCTGTTCATAAATTAAGATATGTTAACAAAGCAATAATATAAAATTAATTAATTGAAAAATAACACTAAAAAGAGAAAAAATTACCTTAGAACCTTGAGATAGGTTTTCTCTTTAAAGTGAAATAAGAATCACAGTTTAGGATAATAAATATGCAATTCTATTCTAGGGCCTGGGGAAGGGGATCTTACAGCCCATTATGAAAACATAAGTTCCCTAAGCTCAAGGCTCTTCAGTAATAGAACAGTGTTCTTACAAGGCTGTTATCTGGCCCTTTTCTCTTGCTCTGTGAGAACCATTCTGAGAGAAGGACATTGAGAGTCTGCTACTTCTTTCTGAGAGCTGTGAAGCTGTGGCTGGTTAACTTGAAATCCAGGAATGAGGATGGGCCCTCACAGCATCACAGTTCTTATCTACCCCAGCCTATCAAAAAGTTCCAAATGTGCTCAGCGCATGGACGGGAGTGTGTTATACCCTCAGAGTGCACTTGAGTGTCTCTCCATCTACTTAACTCAGTTCTTCCCAAAGCACATAATATTATCACATCCATGACCGTGACATAAAAGAGACATTTTAGAATGGCAAATTTTATTTATTAGCCAAAATAAATCAAGTAATTAATTTTGTAATCAAGAGCCTAGTCACTATCCATATTTCACAAATAGTTTTGTGGTTTTATTTATTGGATCTACTTGACACAGGAGCTGTATAATATCCATGATTTCAATGTTGCATGAGAGGTCTCTTAAATATTCTTAATGTGTACATAAGATGTCCTCTGCCCCACTACTTTGCTGCAAATTGAAATCATCTGCCAACTGAGAAAAGCTACAACTGGTTCTTTTCCTGAGGCATTCACATTTAACTGGTATAGGCCAGGATCTGGGTGTCAATGATATCCCAAAGCATATAGAAGACCTGAGGACCCCAAGTCAGATAGGGACCACTAGGGATAAGTGAGGTGGGCAGACATCCTCAGGCTCGGATAAAGCTGTATTCACCACTGATGGATGTTAGCAAAGAGTCAGTTTTCCTCACTGACACTTGTAGGTTAACCAGAGTCCAAGAGATAGCCCTACACTCAGAGCATATGGGAAACACAGATTGCATTCGATAGACAATAATAATAATAAAGAGATAAATAATAATAGAAGACATGAAGTCATGATGATAATAGTAAGGTGGGGTGAAGATGATTAAAATATATGAAATTCTCAAATCAATAAATTATTTTCTAAAAAAGACCATCAATAATAAGCTATAGAGAATATCTCATCCTTTGCTCTCATCTTCCTTGCTCGCTACCACTCTCTCTCTTATAGTTGGCATCAAAAGTATTGCTCACAGGACCATGTATTAAGGCTTTGTACTCAGCTGAAACTTCTGAGAGGTGGTGGAATATTTAGTGGGTCAAGCCTGGTCAAAGGTTATAGATCCCTGGGGCTGGAGAGATGGCTCAGCAGTTAAGAGTAGTGGCTGCTCTTGCAGCGGACCCAGGTTCAAGTCTTCTTCCATCTTTTGACCTTCCCAGGTACAGCATGGCATGACATGGGTACACTCACACACATGCAAACAACACACTTCTACACATTAAATAAAAGTAACAAATAAAATATTTTTAAAAATGGTTGTAGATCCCTTAGTATGCACCGCTTCATGGAGACAGAGGGAATTCACCCCCTTAACACTGTTTTTCCTTTTTCTCAGTTACCATGAAATAAATGTTTCCCTGCATGCACCCTGCCATTATGATTTATCTCACTATGAGACTAAAGCAATGTGGCCAGCAAACATGGACTGAATCATCCCAAATTGAGAACTAAAATAATTTTTTCTCATTGTAAGTTGTTTAGGACATTTCGGGACTCAATATAAAGCTTAAAAGATTCTCATATAGCCAGGTTGCTGGCGGCATATACCTTTAATACCAACAACAACAACAAAAAGCAAAACAAAGATTCTTATACGGCATCTTAGTTTCTTTTTTATCCCTAGATCAATGTAATTTCTTACTGTATGCTCAATATGCATTCTTATATTTACAGAAAAGTATACTTTTCACCATTCATCAAAGAAGCTTCTTTTTGCAATAAAGACTATTACAAGGTTCCACAACTGGTCCAATGCAGAGAATAAGATTCTATGAGTTTCCCAGCCTTGAGTGGCACATCGACAATGTAACCTCTACGCCTAAAGCTCAGCAAACTTAGTGGAACAGTAGATGGAAAGAATATCGAGGCATCTCTCAACTCTCACCAGTGCATCTTCCTCATACAACAGATGGTGATTAACCCAGAAAGCCATGACTGGCCAAAGTTAAGAAAGAAGAGACTGAAGAGTCACTCCCTTAAAGAAAATCAGTTTTTCCTTGCCTAATAGTAATCAGTTGCCCAATAGTTCTTTGGCTAAGATTAGGCCCTGCTGTCCATATTCGTAGTTCTATGCTAGGTTTTTGTCTGCCTTAGTTTGCATGGGTCTTGTGCATGCTGTCACCATTGCTGTAAGTTCATGTAAAGTCCCAGGAGCCTGTAGGACTCTATTTCCATATGGTAATGCACATCCTCCCCTGGCTCTTTCAATCTTTACACCCCCTCTTCCACAGTGGTCTCTGAGCCCTGGATTCATTCCCTCTGTTGCATGAGGGAGCCTTGTTAAGTGACTCTAGATAGGCTGACTTGACCACGGTGAATGGACTAGCACTGAGGGATGTCTGGGGGCACAAACTTGACTTGAAAGGCCTAAATGACAGGATGCTTAATTCCAGTGGGGGATGGAGGGGCTACTGGAAGGGTGCTGATGGAGAAGAGGGTATAAGGAGGACTAAGATGTTGTGTATGAAATACACAAAAATACAATAAAAATATATTTTAAAAAGAGAGACTGCAGAGAATGTATTCCTGGATAGGATACCTGTGTCGAACCTCTGCCACCCAAGGCTCAGAGATAATTATTGAAGAAGAAGCTGAAAGATTGTAAGAGCCACAGGTAGTAGGTAACCACAAGGAAACAAGAGTTTTCCAGACAACTGGGAAGTTACTCATTTGAATTTAATAGCAATTGTGTTAGGATGCACAAGACCCATGCAAGTAGACAAAAATCTTAGCATATTAAATGGGGAAGTAGGTAAGAGGTCACAACCAGCAGGGCTTGATGGCACACACACTTAATCCCAGTACTCAGGAGGCAGAGGCAGGCAGATTTCTGTGAGTTCAAGGCAACATTGGACTACATAGTGATTTCCAGGCCAGCTGGGGCTACATGGAGACCCTGTCTCAAAAGTACCAGAAAGAACCAGTCACGAGCTTAGTTCAGGAAATGTTGGCAACCAATAATGACTGGGGGAGGAAGAGTTGGATTTCTTTGAGTGTGTGAAGTTAGGTTAACCAATCTCCAGTGGATGGATAGGTATTTGGAGACAAAAGCTCTATAACCCTTCATGTATAGAACAGAGTACATGAAATCCAGCTGGGGTGTATACGAGTAGTACAGATAGGAGAGGGGCTCTAAATATGATCAAAGTATATTGTGTGAAACTTGCAAAAATTACATAGACTTTGCAAAAAGCAAATTAAGAGTATTTTATCGAACATTTCCAAGTTAAAATTGGTCATGGTAGCAAAATCAAGGCATTAGAAACTTGAAACAGCTTTGCATTCAAAAGAAGACAACTCTGAATGCAGCATGCTAGAACTTAGCTCGTATCCTCTGCTGTATAGTCTATGATACCTTGTCCAGGGAATGGTCCTGCCCCAGATTAAGACAGATCTTCCTTCTTCCTGGTGCTGGACAGATGGTTCATCCATCAGTTAAGAGCAGTGGCTGCTCTTGCCATAGACCCAGATTCAGTTTCCAGAACCAACATGGTATGTAACAACCATTTGTAACTCAAATTCCATGGGATCTAATGCCCTCTTCTGGCCTCCATGGGCATTGCAGGACATGGGTGCATGCACATACATGCAGGTGTTACCAATTCACATAAAATTAAGAAAAAGAAATTATTTTTTAAAGATCAGCATAATCAAGCCAATACCCGTAGGCAAGCCCAGTGGTCTGTCTCTCAGCTGTTTCTAGACTGTATCAGTTTGACAACACTGATTGTCACATATGACAGTTTAGTTGTTAGCTTGTATAATTTCATCCATTTCTGAATTTTGTGTGATATAACATGCTCACCTTGTAGATGAATTTAATGTAAATAGTTAAATGGAAGCCTTTTATTAGAGTGAGACTTGACTATGGGCAAAGCATTTTTGTTTGGAGCCTTGTACTACCTAATTAATTAGAGGTCAATGGTGAGAACTGTCAAAGTCTAGTTATATCAGTCTTTCTTTTTTGTTGTATTAAATTTTTACATAAATAAATTTTACTCTTTGTTTTATATTCCTTTTTTAAAGTAATGATATGAGATGTATCAACATATAAACATATTTATATAGCCATAGATACATGTACATACATAAATACATTTAGTTCTTTAAAATATTTTATTTATTATTTTTATGTCTATGAGTGTATTTCCTGCATGTATGGAAGTGCACCCATGTCATGCAATGCCCATTGAGGCTAAATGAAGGTGTCAGATCCCCTGTATTGGGGTTATGGACAGTTGTTAGTCATCACATGGGTGTTGGGAATTAAGTCAGGCTCCTCTACAAGAGCAGCCAATATTCTTTAGCAGTGATCCATCTCTGTAGCCCCCTGCATTTAATTCTTAAATAGCATTATTTCATGGAAATGAGCAAGCTTTATGTGTTTCAGGTTTATTATACTTAATATTCCTATGAATGTACATGTTTCCTGTACTTTGTTTTGGGGTCTCTGAGTTGGTTCATTTGTCTATAATATACAAATCTTGTGTCATTGGGCAAATTTTCTAGTTTATATACTCTGAAACAACCCAAGCTCACCTTGCATGATTCTTGCCTCAAACAGAAAATCATTTGTTTGACTAGAAGGCCTTATTTCTTTATAAAGAAAGTGATGTGGGGCCTAGAGGTTAAGAGCACCAACTGCTCTTGCAGAGAACCTGGGATCGATCCCCAGCACCCACATGGTGGCTGAAAACCGTCTGTAACTCCAATTCCAGGAGAACTCCAGTTCCACGGGAATCTGAGACCCTCTTCTGACCTCCGTGGCATTGCACAACATGGGTGCACAGACCTGCATGCAGACAGTACATTCAAATAAATAAATGAATAAATAAATAAATAAATAAATAAATAAATAAATAAAGTTATGTGATTTCGGAGACAACAATATTTACTAACAGATTCAAGGGGCTATGGGACATTATTTCCAATTTTGTATTCAGTGTTACAGAATACTATTAATTCACATTACTTTTGTAATTACATCTTCTTTTTAGTATATAAAATATTAACTTCCATATTATCTATAGAAGCTGGTTTGCTGTATTTGGAAGCAAAATCATTATGGAGGGCAGGAGTGTAGATGGGTGGTAGATGCATGTACAAAGCCCTAGGTTTGAAAGGTAGCACCAGACAAAGGAAAGCAAGCAAGCAAGGCTCAATGGAGGAAAGATAGCATCTTCAGCAAGTGGTGCTGGCAAAACTGGATTACCACTTGTAAAAGAATAAAATTAAACCCCTACCTCTCACCCTGTACAGAAATCAACTCCAAATGGACCAAAGACCTCAATTTGAAACCCAAAACCCTGAAGGTGATGAAAAAGTTGGCAGCAACTTACAAGACATAGGTGTAGGAAAAGACTTTCTAAATCAGACAGCCGCTGCACAGGAAATAAGGTTAGTGATTGACAAGTGGGACCTTATTTAACTCAAAAGTTTCTGTACAGCAAAAGAAACAATCAGAGAAGTGAAGAGAAAACCACAGAGTTGGAGGAAATCTTCACTGATGATTCATCTGATAGAGCATTAAGTTCCAGAATATATAAACTATTCAAAAAACAAAGGAGTAAGAAAACAAATGACTCACTCAAATGATGGAGGAAAGAGCTGAGCAGAGAATTCACAAGGAAGGAAATAAAGATGGCTGAGAAACATCTTAAAAGTGTTCAACATCACGAATAATTAAGGAAATGCAAATTCAAACCACTTTAAGATATCATTTCACCCCTATAAGTCTGGCTAGGATCAAGAAAACAAATGATACCAAATGCTGGAGAGGGTGTGGGGAAAAGGGAACACTCATCCACTGCTGGTTGGAATGCAAACTTGTACAAACACTATGGAAAGCGGTATGGAGAACGCTTAAAAGACTCAAAATGAGCCTACCACCTGACCCAGCCATACCACTTCTAGGTGTATATCCATCAGACTCTTCCTGCAGCAGAGATACATGGGCAGCCATGTTTATCGCAGCTCTCTTCACAATAGGGAAGATCTGGAACCAACCCAAGTGCACTTCAACTGATGAGATGAGTGGATACAGAAAATGTGGTTGCTAGTACCAAGAACCTAGGTGTAAGACAAAATGAGCAACATTAATGTTATATTCCTCACGATCTAAAGACAACTGTGCTCTTGGATTGGAAATCTCTACACAGGTTCTAGAGCTGACCTAACACTTGTTTTCAGACCTTGGATTTTTAGTATATGATGGAGGGTATGTGTGCATCTTTTAGAGTAATATGGGATTAAAATAGAAAGATATGGATCAAGAAATATGACATGGAAATAACACAGTTTGTTTCCAAAGGATACAATGTTAATATAGGTGCAATGTAACAGACTGGTGCAACTTAGCCTTTCTGGGTGCTTCAAGACCATACCTGATGTGCATACCAATCTGGCCGAGGGACCTGGGGGATAACTTTGTTCCTTGCCCTCAGAGGTCAGCTAAGTCTTAGGGGATTATGCATGGGGGCACCTCTTGAAAAGTCCTACAGAAGTGGGTCACCAGTCTTCCTGTTCAGGGAGGTCTTGAAGATCCACTAAGGGGACTTCAACCAGTGTCCACTCTATAAAGAGGAAAGTCTGCTCATGCTTCAGAAAAGGAAGCCTGGTCTAGAAAGACCTGATTTTGTCTTCAAGTGGATGGAACTGGTGGATGAGGAGCTGAAAGGAGCAACGGGCTCCCCCCCAAAAAGAATAAAACTCGAGAGAACCCTGAGGACCAGATCCTCAACTGACCTCAACAATACAAAACCTTCATTAATCTGGGCTGTGTGGCCGTAAGCATCCAGAAGGAAAGTACAACCAGAAATAAATAATCAATAAGACCAGAGAAACTGTAATGCAGGCATAAAACTTGAGATCTTAGTAAAAAGGACAAAAAGAAAAAAGAAAGCACCGTTGTTTGGCCGGTCTTTAATTCGAACAGGCAGGTGAATCTACTCTGCGGCTGCCACTGCTTTGGGAACTCCTCAAGGACATGAGATACAGCTTTTTTTTTTTTTTTTTTCTTTTTCACCTTCCAATGTGGACTGAGGACTGCTGAGATACCCAGCTTGTGAACTAAGCAGCTAATGGGAATTCAGCCTTGTCAGAATATGGACTGCCATTGTTGGACTACCTTGGCTGTATCATGGAGGCCAGTGTAGGGGGATCAAGACAGGATGCGTGCTTACTGGACTTCATTTGGGGGACTATGGGAGGGAAAGACCCCAATGCACAAGTGCAGGATTGATGGTTGTTTGGGCTTGTCAAGGAGGAGCCTTCGAGCACTTCCTTAAGGAAAATATGACATCTTTTAGGAAAAAAAAAAATAGTCCTCCAATTCAAGTGATATGTGTATGTATATATACTGAAGCAATACAAGTAGGAGAGTCAATAACAACAAAAGAACTGAAAAAACACTCTGGAAAGACTCAGAAAAACATGTAGGACATTTATGGCAGAGTACAGGGACTCAGGTGGGGTGGGAGGCATGGAAAGGGAAGTAACTCTAGATTTGATTGAGAAATGATGTAAGACTTATGGAAAAAGTTTAATAACAATAAAAATAATTTTGTGAAAAAATCTCTTCAAGTGCTATGTGGACACCCTTTTCCCCATGTAAAATATGAAATGCCCACAAAATATGAATTCTACACTATGGGTCTCTAGAAAACTTCATTTATATTCTAGAATTTCTACGTTCAGGTTATTCCAGTTCATAAACATTCCATACTTTGTTGTAGATATGTCATGTATACTAATATGCAAATACACCCATATAAATTCAGCACTGGTAACTGTTCATAGAGGAAGCATGTCTTGTGGTTTCAAAGTGTACTTTCCTCCAGGAACAAAGTTCTGATCATCTGTTCACTTGGCAATAGCTCATAGGAAAAGAAAATGTATGTCACTGATAAAGCTTGACACCATTGGTTAAACTGGGAGACATATTTCTGCATGCTCATTCTTAATTTGTTACTTGGAATTCTTCTTTATCCAAATTGCTAGATAGCATTTTGCAATTATTTGTTCCTTTAATTAGTGTTTTCAAATATAATATAATCTATGCAGTACTAACATTTATTGTTTAATTCAATTGTTGCTGATTTGTTTCTAGATTTTAGCTTTACTATATTCATGAAATAACCTTTATTTCAATTATTTTTATTTCCTTCAATTATAGTTGTGTACAAATCTGATGATTCTCAAATTTACAACTTAATTTGAAAATTATCATAAAATAATTTTGTTAATGCTGTATTATCTAGGAATGCATTTCTCTTGTCTTCATATGGACAATAATTTGATAAGAAGAAATAAAAATTTAGGATAAAATCTTTATTTTCATATTCAAAAAATTATACACTTAATTATCTTATATATTTTACATATTTCATAAATAATATACTTGGAATCAGTCTATCGTAAAAGCGTGAAGCAGTGAATTTTGTTAATTTCTTGTTTATGGATTTAGAAGGAGGTGAACAATATTCTCATAACAAAGACACGCAGATTAAGAAAGGAAGGAAAGGGTAAGCACAATTCCTCACAGGACTGCACACTGCCACTATTAATTTAAAAAGCTCCGGTGATCTCTTGTCATCCGCAATTATTGTAGTCACCACTGGTTTTTAAACATGATGTCATTTTCAATTCAAATAAGAGTAGATGCTTAACATTAATGAATTTATATTATGGTTGAGATGTTTATGTGGATTTGAATGTATAATTTAATAAAATGTAAAACAAACTGATGACACTTGTTCAGATGAATGTGGGATGATATCAATTCATGGCTGAACACATTGCGATGGGATTTATCATTGTTCTTCATTACGGTAGGCAAAGTTTGATATTAGTTGGCTGATTACAAAATTCATTCTGATTTCATTTTCCAGGTTTAATTTTTTCTCCTTTTCTCTTATTTTGAGGTCTGCATCTGTACACATGTCTTTTGACTAGGAAAAACTGCATTGTAAAATATATCCGAAGTGAAATCTTTATTCATAGTTTGTAGGACTACAAATTAGTGTATAGTCTTTATGGAAATCATTATGGAGGTTCCTAGAATAATTGATCCAATTGCATGATTCAATCATGCAATTAATAGTCATATACGCAAAGGACTCCATATCCTATTACAGAGACATTTGCCCATCCATGTTGATTGCTGTTATATTCACAACAGTATGGGAATGGAACTAGCCTAGATGTCCATCAACAGATGAGTGTGTGAAAAAATTGTGGTACATAGACATAATGGAGTATTATTCAGCTGTAAAGAAAAATGAAATAATGAAATTGTGAAATTTGCAGTAAAATGGATGAATCTGGAAAATTTATTATTTAGTGTGGTGTTACAAACTCAGAAAGACAAAGACCAGTTTCTTTTTCACTTTTGGATCCCAATATATATATATATATATATATATATATATATATATATATCTCAGTTTGCCTTACTACTAGGTATTTGGTGCTATCATCCACAAATGAGGGATACCATTCGCCATTTGTTTTTTGGGGACTGTGTTACTTTGCTTAGCAAAATGTCGTCTAGTTCCATCCAT
>VZQC01010822.1:2257403-2356038 GCA_009823505.1 Rhizomys pruinosus | reverse complement strand
GAAGCTTACCTTCTAGGTGCTGCAAAGGTTTTAATACAAGAGACTTTCTTAACTCCCCCCCATAGAATAAGGAGAAATATGATGATGATGAGGTCGTTCTCCAGCTGTAGATTGGAGCCAGCTGTTATAGAGGTATTCTCTTGTAAAATCAGTAAAACTGCCTTCTTTAATTGACTAATGGACATAGAAACTGTGAAAAGGATTATTCTCTATTCAGAACCAAATATAATGCTAAAGTCTCCTTAAGCTATGCACTTAAGCAAAATATATTAATACAGGAGCTCTGACATCAACAATGGATTATTCTACCAAGGAGATGTTGGCCAGGGGATCCAAGCCCCCACAAATGGTAAAGGCTCCTTGCCTCCAAACTGGGATATCTGCAGGAAGAGAGGCGATAAGGCCCTGCTGTTGAAGACCTGATATAAACATGGGAAAGATGTATGGAGACCGCACTTGCAAGTATACAGATGGTCTCTGGAATGCCAGAGAGTGTTACCAAAGGCCACTAAACCAATAAAGCAAATATAGGTCTCCTTGAGTCAAGCAAGACTCCTCCATCAGCACCAGCTACACCTCATCTGCCTGGAAATACTGTGCAGCAGTGGCAGCCATATGTCTGTATATCCCAAATCTAATTGGCTATTAGCTCTCTCCTTGGAGGAATAACCCATGGCTGATGCCACAAGCTTACATCCTCTAATGGTTAGGAGATGTTATAAACCACACGAAGACCCTGTCATACTTAACAGAAGAAAATGTAATTCATGGATTAACATACCACCCAAACATCTGTGTCTATACCAAAGTAACCTACCATAACAATTAGTACTGTTTAAATACCTATATACATAGCATCTTATTTATACTTGTACCTTCTTCCCCATCACACCGTCCCACAGCCCTGACCTCCACTCGTTTGCATGCTTTATTCATTTATGTTAAGGCCTATCATGTTGTAAGTGTCTCCAAATGTCTTTCAGTGCACGTTCATTCACTGGAATCTAGTCAGCCCAGCTAGAATCACTCTTTTATTAATTTTTTGTATTTATTTCTGTTTGTGTATGAATGTACTGTCTGCATGCAAGTCTGTGCACCCGTGTCGTGCATCGCCGCGGAGTTCAGAAGAGGGTCTCGGATTCCCCTGGAACTGGAGTTCTCCCGGAATTGGAGCTTCAGACGGTTCTCAGCCGCCATGTGGGTGCTGGGGATCGAACCCGGGTCCTCTGCAAGAGCGGTCAGCGCTCTTAACCCCTAGGTCATCTCTCCAGCCCCAGAATCACTCTTTTATTTATTTATTTTATTTTTTTCTTTTTTTGGTCTTTTTGAGACAGGGTCTCCCTGTAGCTCTGGCTGTCCTGGAACTCACTCTGTAGACCAGGCTGGCCCTGAACTCACAGAGATCCGCGTGCCTCTGCCTCCCAAGTGCCAGGATTAAAGGCGTGCGCCACCACGCCCGGCATTTATTTATCTCTGTATGTGTATCAATGTACTGTCTGCATGCAAGTGTGTGCACCCGTGTCGTGCAATGCCGCGGAGGTCAGAAGAGGGTTTCGGATTCCCCTGGTACTGGAGTTCTCCCAGAATTGGAGTTTCAGACGGTTCTCGGCCGCCATGTGGGTGCTGGGGATCGAACCCGGGTCCTTTGCAAGAGCGGTCGGCGCTCTTAACCACTAGGCCATCTCTCCATCCCCCCAGAATCACTCTTTTAAAGATCAGCTCTTCCATAGCCATTCCTCCAAGTCCTATGTGCAAAGTATGTCCTGTCTTGAACAATAGGGTCTTCAACTTCTAGGAGTCAATCAGAGGCTATCGTCATTAAAACAGCATGGTACTAGCCCCCAAACAGACACACAATTTGGCACTGAAATACCCTACTCTTCCTATGCCTAAAGTTTATCCTTTTTTTTCAATTTATTTTCAATTCATTGCAAAATATATATTTATTGTTATCTATTTGCTTAATGTGGATCTCTGCAATGAGAACATGCACCCCTCAATACTAATCACAGAACATGGGAATGAACTTAAGGTCCAATATTTTGTTATGGTATGTAAGGAACAGATTTTAAGCATTAGTTCTGTTTGGGCTGCCTGGTTCCCTTTGTAGACAGTCAGAAGCTGCCCTCGAGCCCTTCCTAGACATTTGATGTTGTCCCCACAAAATCTGCCTGCTTCAACCTCTGTCACTCCTTTCTTCTTTTCCTCCCTCACTTGGTAGAGCTAACCTGAGTTTCCCATGGTCTCAACACATACCCTTCCATGGGTAATGTGTGAATTAGTTTCACCATCACTTTCAGTACAAAGCAGGTGGAAGGAAGATGCATTGGCATGAGGAACATGCTATGTTTTGGAAGGATAAAGGTGTGGTCTGAAGCATCTTGTGTGCTGAGGAGCAAACATTGTGGGCATGACTACTGAGAATGCCTTCTGCTACAAATGGGAAACTTATCATGTAATCAAAATTAATCTTTTTTTTGTATTTTTGAGACAAGGTCTCCCTGCACCCAGCTGGCCCAGAACTCTGTATGTAGACCAGACCGGCCTTGAATTTACAGAAGTTTGGCATTAAGGTGTATGCCAACACTCCTGGCTGCAAAGTTAATCTTAAGTTTGAGATCCTTTAGCACTATCTTAGGCAGTTTACTATGTAAACAATCTTTCTAGACTTTGAGATCTTACAAGTTAAATGTATAGCTTTTAAATCCCCCCAGAGCCCTTCTTTGCCCCTGACCCAGAATGTGTGTTTGCATGTATGTGTGTGTGTGTGTGCACATATGTGTGTGTGTTGTGAAAATATCTTCAGTGAAAGCAGTGGGTATAACTGGAATCAAGGAATTATCAGATTTGCAATTGTAAACAATAGGTGGGATTAAATTGATAACATCTGTTGATAGCATCTGACAAAATTCAGGACTTCCACACACCCTTTTAAAATCAGTGTGATATCAGCATTGCCTGCCTTCTATAATTATTCTTGGAAATGGAGGCTTCTGTAGGGTTTTGACATTTGGGGACCTTGCTTACCATTCTGTCGTTAAAACAAGTTTAAGAGGTTCAGATCTAAATAAAGACATTTTTTAATTCTAGAGGCTGGTAACTAGCCAAGTCTCTTATCCCTTATTTAACTAGCAAAAACTTGTCCATGGATTACTCACACAACTGAAATAATATGCATTCTAGAGAAGTAGTTTATGAATCTTAACAAAGCTGTATGTAAATATTAGATACTTAAGATGGTTTCCTAGTATTTGACATGAGAAAGTAGGCCTTTGTGTGTGTGTGTGTGTGTGTGTGTGTGTGTGTGTGTGTGTGTGTTACTGGAACTGAACCCAGGGCCTCGCAAACTTTAGGTAAGTGCTACGCTCCAGCTTCCCCAGTTTTTATGTGTTTCTTTGAGACAGGGTCTCACTATGTAACCCGGGCCGACATGGCACTCACTATCTAGACCAGGCTGATGTCAAACTCAGAGATCCACCTGCCTCTGCCTCCAACATGCTAGAATGAAGTGTGTTACCACCATGCCTGACGCCTCCCCAGTTTTTAAAGACAGGCTTCTGATAGTTTTTCATCTTTTGGGGCAATTGCATACAAATATGTGCACATACCTACCAAACTGAAATCAAACCTCAACTGGAGTTTACTAGAAGTTTCTAGGACAGATAATCCAAAACAGCTGTTTGCCTCTAAATATAATATGGCTGGTCAAATAAAGTGAACATTCTTCCAGCTATGGAGGGTTAGAGAGTGTATTTAAGCCTCAGGCAGCAGTAATGGAGCTAAGCAGCTTTCCAGCAGCACTGCTTGAAGAGCTCATGCTTTATACAGCAGTATAGTTCAAGATGCAGATCTGAGGATTCAGAAAATAAGGATTTGACAGCAGAGAAATCTTAGTAGTGTACTTCAGTTTGTTGAGTTACACTTTGAAGGGGTTTCACCAATGGAAAGGCAGGACAGGCGATGGGTCTTGATCCCGCTGTCCACATGTGTGTAATCTTGAGTGCCCATAGGCCTGTCAAAGTGCTCCACACGAGTGGGAGGGGGTGTAAAGTGGCCTTGGCAATGAATTTCATTGGCCTTCAGTGTGTGTGGGGGGTATTTTTGTGTTGACACTCCATGGAGGTGATAAAGTCGTAAATCACTTTTATGAAATAATATAGTTAATTAACTATAATTAATTATAAGGGAAATGCTTTGGGTTTTGCTGTCTACATCACATGGCATTTTAAGTCAATTAGTAAACTTTTTAAGAATTTTAACTTTAGATTTTTTTGTTAACTCTTTACAGCTCATGAAGACTAAACTGCAAATATATTACTGGAGATGGTTTTTGTTCTATAAACTCCTTAAGTCTGACAAAAAAATTCACAACTTGTAACCAACTTTATCTAAACTTGAATGTCAGGATGTATAATGAATACATTTTAACCAGTGTGTTGATATTTTCAAAGGTACATGTGATTAAAAAGCTATCTAAAAAGCTTTAAAATTGGTCTTTCTGTTACATGTTGGCACAGATGACTCCTGAGCACAGGACACTCAGTCTTGTGTCCTATGCTTCATAGCTGATGCCACCAGAAATGTTTCATTATGTGTTTAACACACTCCCAGTGCTCTGAGCCCTCAGGACTGCACCACAGAGTAAGCAGCCTTTGTATGGAGGCAAAATGATGTCTTATCTCATTTGTGGTTGGAGACAAAGTTGATGTTTTTAGTCAATATTCATCTTAACTTTTTGCTTATAGGATCACCTGCTATATATTGTGACCCTGTGCCATAGAACAGAATTGTACATGAATCATTATATTTGAAGATCTGGGATTCCTCAGCTCAATTACAACATAGATTAAAACGTGTGAACTTATAAAGCAATAATGTGTAGTGAGTGGGCAGGGTGGCCTGGGATCTACAGGATTGGCTTTGTGTAAGCTGCTTGTGTTGAATTAAGGCTGTGTGGGCCTGTGAGGAAGGTGCTGTAGAGGAAGGGCTTCGGTCATCCAGTGAAGGCTAGGCAGGCAATATGGGAAGCAAAGCACTCACACTTGGTTTTATGTTAAATGTATTTTCTCATGCACAAATAAATGCATATAAAAAACTTGAACTATATGATTCTTGATAGATTTGAGGATTTTTAGCTTTTAATGCTTGTTTTTCCTTGTTGAATATTTACCTGAATGGCTCCCAAATTGGATGAGGTGGTGGGTCTATATTTTCTCTTTTCATTATTAAGTAGCAAAACACAAAACTTTGCTTGCTCTATTGAATTATATGATTGTATGAATTTCATTCAAGGTTAAATGCTTGAGTTAACTTTTGTGGGGTACTTGGAATAAAATTTGTTTTAGTTAAAAAAAAATCAGTGTGATATGTACAAATAGATATTAATTTTTATTATTTGATGCAAAGTTGGAGAAAAAAATCCCTCAGTTCAGAAAGTAAAATTTGAAAAATAATGAAGAATAAAGTAAAAAAAAAAAAAGAATTCTATAGGAAGAAAGAAATTTGCCAAGAATGATGGCATAGACCTCAAAGCCCAGCATGGAGGGAGGAGGTAGGTATGAATTCCCACCCCTAACTGAGGAGCTATTGGCATTTAATAACTTCTGGGAGAAGGAGAGTCAGTTTTCTTTAAGGCAGTAATCCTTGGCAGGTAGAGCACACTCCACGGGAGGTTCTATACCTAAGAGTACTTGGGAGACACAAAATGGACTTGATGGAAAAAATAAAAGGAACATGACATACAAAGGTGAGGATGGATCTGGGAGGATTGGGAGAAGGAAGAAAAGCAAATAAAATGCATTATAGAATTTTCTTAAAAAATAAATATATTTAGCATTTTTATAGTGAAGATATAACATTCTTGTTTTAAAACCACTTAATCTGAATGTATTTTCTTTTTAATTTCTTTTCCTTTGTCTGTTGAATTGTTTCCAATTTCATGCAATTTATTTTGTTCATATATACACCCTTCCCTACCTGCACCCCTCTTATAGCTTCGCTTTCCAATTGGATTTCATGTGCTCTGCTCTGTCATGTATTAAGGCCAATTGAGTCAAGTTTGTATTCCCAAATATTGTTCAGCATCCAACTGTTCACTGTAGACTGGTCAATTTACATAGCTTAAAGAAAACCAACTTTACCCCTTCTGGTAGTTATTGATTTCCAATAGTTCTTCTTTCCTTCCCCTCTTTCAGGCTGGGATTTTGTCTGCTTTGAACTGCGTGGGTCTGATGCATCCTCTTACTGTTGGTAAGTTCATAGGAGTAACTTCCCATCTGTCTGCAAAACTCTGATTCCCTGTGGTCATCCGTCATCTTACAGTCTTATCGCCCTTCTTCCACAATGGTCCCTGAGCCTTGGATGATAGATGAAGTCTCTTATTCTCTACATTTTGGCCAGTTGTGAGTTTCTGGGTTAATTAACATGTGTTGCATATACCCAAAAGACTCAATATCCTATTACAGAGATACATCCTCGGCCATTTTCATTGCAGCTCTTTTCACAATATCGAGGAAATGGAAACAATCTAAATGACTCTCAACTGATAATGGTGATAACTGTGGAGGTCAACGACCATCAGGGAGAATCTAATACTATTATTCTGTTAAATAGATATAGTATGGAACTGACTCTTAATGACTCTTAATGGAACTGACTTATTCTTGCATCCATCAATTAATGCATCTCTGAATTCTCACTGGAGAAACTTCCTCATGCAGCAGATAGTACTCAACACAGGGAGACATGGTGAATGTGCAGAGAATAAGGCTGCAGCAAACTTATCCCTGACTAGGACACCTAAATCAAACCTCTGTCCCCCAAGGCTTAGGATTCACTGTGGAAGAGGAGGCAGAAAAACTGTAAGAGCAAGAGATGGTGGATGACCACAAGGAAACAATTTCCAGACTGCTGGGTAGGTACTCATAAGGCTACTGAATTCTGTGTGTTAATTATGTTTCCTTCTACTTTGCCAAATACTTTAGCAGCTGTGATCATTTTCTGCTTGAGTCCTTTATATAGGGAATCACATCCTCTGCCAGTAAGGATAGTTTAACTTCTTCCTTTCCTACTTCTATCTCCTTTTATCTTTGTCTCCTATTTTTTAAAAATTTTATTATTATTATTAATATTATTATTATTATGGGTATGAGTGTACTGTCTGCATATAGGTTGGTGCACTCATGTTGTGCAATACCACGGAATTCAGAAGAGGGCATTGGATTCCCCTGGAACTGGAGTTAAAGATGGTTCCTCTGCAAGAGCAGTCGGTGCTCTTAACCACTGAGCCATCTCTCCAAGCCCTCTTTGTCTCCTCTTATGCTATAGCTAAAACTTCAAACTTTTTTTTTTTTGGCCTTTTTTGAGACAGGTTTCCCTGTAGCTCTGGCTGTTCTGGAACTCACTCTGTAGATCAGGGAGGCCTTGAACTCACAGAGATCTACTTGCCTCTGCCTCCCGAGTGCTAGGATTAAAGGCATGTGCCACCATTCCCGGCTAAAACTTCAAACATTCTTTTGAACAGAAGGGAGACAGTGCACATCTTTGCCTTGTTCCTAGTAGAGTGGAAATTCTTTGAGGTTTTCTCCCTTTTTGCATGGTGTATTGGCTGTGGGTTGTGTTGTCTGTTTTTATTTTGAGATGTAACTATTCTAGTTATTGATTTATATGTGTTTGCATTAGGGCTGTAGAGATATTTCAGAGGTCACCAGCACTGGCTTTTCTTTTGGGGGACCTCAGTTCAGTTACCAAACACCAATATGGTGACAAATAATTGCTTACAACTCAATTTTCCCAGGGGACATAACACCCACTTCTGGCCTCAGTGGACATTACACAGATGGGTGCATTTACAAATATATGAGCGAAATATACACATAAAAATAAAAAATCAATTGATAAATAAAAGAAAATATTTACATCTATGTTCATGAAGAAATTGGCTATCAGTTTAACACTGGCTTAGTAAAAATATGTTATGAACGTCCAGTCCTATTCTCTTTTATGGAATATTTTGGGAAACATTAATTTTGTCATTAAATATCTGCTAGATTCTGTGCAAATTCCATTGGTCTTAGAGTTTTTTGGTTGGGAGATTTTACATTGTTGTTTCAATCTCATAGATTATCATGGATATATTTAAATTTTTGTCTTTTCTTGGTTTAAATTTAGTATGTCATATAAATAAATAAATTTATCTATTTCCTTTAGATTTTCCAAATTGGGAGATAAAGCTTTTGGAAGTCCTTATAATCCTCTGGATTTCATTCATATCTGTCTTAATATCTGAGTTTCATCTCTTTCTATTAATTTGGATCTCCTACTTTTGATTAATTTAGCTAAATATTTCTTAATTTTGTTATTCTTTTCAAGGAACAAACTCTTTGTTTCTTTGACTCTGTCTATTTTGTCCATTTCATTATTTCTGCTTTGACTTCGTTTACTTTGGTCTACTCATTTCAGGTAATATTTGTCCCTGTTTCTCTAAGGCCTTAGGGAACATTATTAAGTTTATTTAGGTTATCTGATCTTTGGGGTTTTTGTTTGTTTTGTTTTTGGTTTTTTTTTGTTGTTGTTTTTTATTGAAGTTTTGTGTATTTCATACAACATTTCTCAATCAAATTTAGACCTTTCCCCCTTCCTTGCCCCCAACCCCACCAGAGCTCATGCATTCTGTCATACATCTTTTTCATGCATTTTTTTTCTCAGTCTTTTAAAAATTCTCAATGGAGAAGTGCACTGTTTTGGGAAGAAGTTTACCATTTCAGTCAGTTCTTTTACGTACATTTTTTTTTTTTTGCTCTTGTTCCTTCTAATTTATATCACTCCAATATATATATATATATATATATATATATATATATATCACATTCCAAAATTATGACATCTGAAAATCAGCTATAGATTAATTCCAAAACATGCTTAGGAATTCACATTTTGACAGTTGAGTTGTATGCAGGTAAAGAAAAAATATTACTTTACATTCCTACATTACATAGTAAGTTGATGAGTAACATCAGATATTATATTTACTAAAAAGGAAAGAAAGAAAAAGAATTATTCACTTTGCCTTACAAATAAAGATTTGGTGCTAGGATCCACAAATGAGGATACCATATGTCATTTGCTTTTTGGGACTGTGTTACTTCACTTAGCATAATGACTTCTGGTTCTATCCATTTACCTGCGAAGTTCATGATGTTGTCTTTCTTTACTACTGCATAGAACTTCATTGTGTAGATGTACTACATTTTTTTGTTATCCACTCATCAGTTAAGGGGCATTTGGGATGGTTCTAGCACTTTGCTATTGTGAAGAGAGCTGCAATAAACATAGATCTGCATGTATTTCTATAACAGGATGAATCTTGTGGGGATACACCCATGCGTCCTATGACTGGGTCATGTGGTGGGCACATTTTGAATCTTTTAATAATTCTCAACACTGCTTTCGGGGTTGAACAAGTTTTCATTCCCACTAGCAGAGTTTTAGTTTTCACACTGAGGTCTTTGATCCATTTGGAATTGATTTTGTACAGTGCGAGAGGTAGAGGTTTAATTTTCTTCTTCTACAAGTGGTGATCTAGTTTTGCCAACACCATTTGCTGAAGATGCTGTCTTTCCTCCATTGAGTCTTCTTGGCCCCTTTGTCAATTATGAGGTGGTTGAAATTGCATGTGCTCAAGTTTGGTTCTTTAATTTTGTTCCATTGATCTATGGGTCCGTTTTTGTGCCAATACCACACTGTTTTTATCACTACAGCCTTGTGATATTGATTTGTTTGGTATAGTACCCCTGCATTGTTCTTTTTGTTCAGGGTTGCTTTGGCTCTCTGGGGTCTTTTGTTTTTCCATATGCATGGGCGATCAATCCCAGCCTGTCTGGGTGTCTGCTGGGGGTCTGACATCTGTTGTGTGTGTGCTCAAGTTGGATGCCTACCCTTGGGTGGCTGCTGGGGGCCACCACTGTCCACAGTGCATGCTCAAACTGTGCTCACTTGCCTCCAGGTGCCTACTGGGGGCCACTACCCAGCACAAGCTGGGCCTACCCACCTCCCAGTGCCTGCTGGGTACCATGACATACTGCATGTCTGTGCTCAAGCCCTGCCTGCTTGCTACCAGGTGTCTGCTGGGGGTTGCAACACAGGTACAAGCAGGTCCTGTCTACCCCCACCCCGTGCCTGCTGGGGGCCACCCTGCATTTTTTTTATCTAGACACTTAGAGCTATAAAATTTCCTTTTGGGGTTGCCTTTATCATAACCTGTAGATTTTCAAATGTTGACCATAGATTTTTAAAATGTTGTATTTACACTTTCATTCATTTCTAGGAAATTTTTATTCCTTTTTAAAATTTTTTATTATTTTTATGTGTATGAGTGTACTGTGTGTATGTAGGTTGGTGCACCCGTGTCATGCAATGCCAAGGAGGTCAGAAGAGGGCATTGGATTCCCCCCGACATGAAATCAAAGATGGTTCTTAGCCATCATGTGGGTGCTGGAAATCGAACCTGGGTCCTAAGTAACACATCCATCATTCAGTAGTGTGCTGTTCAATTTCCATGAATATATGTGTTTTTTTCTGTGTTGTTGATGATTTCTACCTTCATTCCATTGTGGTCAGATAAGATATAAAGATTTATTTCAGTTTTCCCATGTCTTTTGAGACATGCTGTGCTGGATAGCTTTAGTGTAGGCTTGACACACCTGGGTTGAAGGAACTTCAATTGAGGAATTTCCTCCATTGGACTGGCCTGTGGCCACATCTGTGGGACACCTTCTTGATTATTGAGTGATGTGGGAGGGCCCAGCCCACTATGGGCAGGATCACCCCTGGACAGATTGTTCTCTTTGTGTAAGAAAGCAGGCTGAGCATGGGTCAAGGGAGAAAGCCAGTGAAGAGCATTCCTCCATGGCCTTTGTGCTTCAGCTTCTGCTTCCAGGTTCCTGCCCTGAGTTTCAACCTTGGGCTCCCTAAGCGATATACTATGACCTGGGAGATCTAAGTTGAATAAAACCTTTACTCCCCAACTTGGTGTTAGTCAGAGTGTTTTATCACAGTAATTGAAGTCAAACTAAGACAAGTGCTTTGTGCCCCAATGTGTGATCTAATTTCGCACATATACTATGGGTTGCTTAAAGAATATGTGTTCTCTATTGTTTGGATTGAATGCTCTCTAGATGTCTTTTCCGTTTATTTGATATATTATCTCATCACCTCTATTATTTCTCTGTTCATTTTTTCTGTCTGGATGATCTGAAACTGGAGTATTGTGATCACTACTACATATACACTATATAACTCTGTGTGTGTGTGTGTGTGTGTGTGTGTGTGTATAGGTGTATTCTCTGCATATATGTAAGTGAACCAATGTCAAGCAATGCCTGTGGAGGTCAGAAGAAGATGTTGATCTCCCTCACAACTACAGTAAGAGATGGTTGTTAGCCACAATGTGGGTGCTGGGATTGAACCTGGGTCCTCTGCAAAAGCAGCCAGTACTGTTAACTACTGAGCTATCTTGCTAGCCCCTGAGGTCATCTACTGTTAATGTATTAGGTTAATCTTTTCCTTTATGACTAATAGCATTTGCTTTATGAAGGTGGCTGCACCCAGGTTTGTTCCATATGGTCAGGATACAAATGTCCTCTTTTTTTTCACATAAATTTATTTTTATTTTTTAACAAATCTAGACCCGTTTCCCCCCCATTCCCCCAACCCACCAGAGCTCATGCATTCTGCCAAACATGGTTTTCATCTCTTTCTCAGTCTTTCTCAATATTCTTCATGAGGAAGTTGACTGTTTTGAGCAGAAGTTCACTGTTTCAGTCAGTTCTTCAATGCAGTCCTTTCTGTTGTTGTTGTTGTTGTTGTTATTGTGTCCAATATGCATCACTTAATGGATTGTTCCATTAATCAGTATGAAGTGACCTTCTTTTGACTAGTTTTGGTTTAAAGACTGTTTTTTTTTCAGATATTAGAACAGCAACCCTGCCTGTTCCTTGGTTCTGTTAGCTTAGAATGCCTATCTTTATACTCTGCTTCTTTTCACTCAGGTGTTTCCTTTCTTTGGTGGTTAAGTGTATTTCTTAGAAGCATCAGAAAAAAACAGCCCAGACCCAGATGGTTTCATGGCAGAATTCTATAAAGCATTTCAAAAAGACCTACAACCATTATTACTGAAACTGTTTAGAAGGATACAATCAATGGAAATTCTCCCTAATTCCTTCTATGAAGCCAGCATCACTCTATTACCAAAACCAGGGAAAGATCCAACGAAAAAGGAGAATTATAGACCCATCTCCCTCATGAACACAGATGCCAAAATTCTAAATAGGATACTGGCAAATCACATACAGACCCAAATCAAGAAGATCATCCATCATGACCAAGTTGGATTCATACCAGAGATGCAGAGATGGTTCAACATACGAAAATCAATAAACATCATCAAACACATAAACGGAATCAAAGACAAAAACCACACCATCATCTCAATTGATGCTGAAAATGCCTTTGACAAAATGCAGCATCCCTTCATGCTTAAAGTCCTAGAAGGAATTGGATTGGAGGGATCATTCCTCAACGTAATCAAAGCCATATACAGGAAACCCACAGCCAATATCATCCTAAATGGGGAAATGACAGAAACATTCCCTTTAAAGGTAGGAACTCGGCAAGGCTGCCCTCTGTCACCACTCCTCTTCAATATAGTGCTTGAAACACTTGCTAGAGCAATAAGGCAAGAAAGGGAAATTTAAAGAGTACTTACTTGGTAAAGAGCGAAGTCACTTAATCCCTATTGCTGACTGATATGATTGTTTGACTTAAGGGATAGCTAAAAAACCAAGAAAACTCAGAAAACATAAAGTTTCATAAATTGTGGGCTACAAAATCTAACCTAGAAAAAAAAAAAAAAAAAAAAAAAAAAAATTCAATGGCCTTTCTTTACACCAAAGAACAGCAACATGTGAGAGAAAGAATTCAAAGAGACCTTCCACTCACAATAGCCTCAAAAACAAAAAAATCTACCTAGGTAACAAACCTACACAAGACATCAAGATCCTGTACAAAAAAAATTTTAAACCTTTAAAGAACAGACAATCTGAATGAAGACATAAGAAGATGGAAAAACCTCATGCTCATGGATTGGGAAAATTAACATTGTAAAAAAGGTCCATTTTAGCAAATCTCTTGTATAGATTTAATGCAATTCTAATCAAAATCCCCAAGAGTCATTATTTCCTTGATGACGTCGTTCTCCAACTGTAAATTGGAGAAACAATTTATAGAGTAATCTCTTATAAAAACCGGTAAAAATGCCTTCTTAATTGACTAATGGACTCAAAAGAACTGTGAACGGATTATACCCTTGTTCAGAACCAATAGTATAATTCTTAAGTTCTTGGGCTATGAACTTAGGCAAGTATTTCATGCACGGACTTGACATCTAGCAATGGATTGTTCTACCAGGGGATGTTGGCCAGGGGATCCAAGGCCCAACAAAGGTAAGGGACTCTTGCCCCTTAAGTTGGGATACCTGTAGGAGGAGAGGCGATAAGAACCCTGCTGCCGAAGAACTGACATATACATGTGACGAAAGATGCATTGAGACAAACACATGCAAGTGTAAAGATGGGCTCTGGAATAGCCAGGAGTGTTACAAAGGCCTACTAACCAATAACCAAATACGGGTCTCCCTGAGTCAAGCAAGATCTCCACCGTCAGCACAAAGTCCACTCACCTTCGCTGGAAATACTGTGAGCAGAGGCAGCACCTGTGCCTGTATATCCCAAATCTAATTGGCTATTGGCTCTCTCCTTGGAGGAATAACCCATGGCTGAATGCCCCAAGCCTACATCCTCTACAGGTATGAGATGTTATAAGCACAGTAAGACCCTGTCCTATTTACGGGGGTAAAAATGTAATTCATGGATTAACATACTCATCCAAACATCATGTGTCTATCCAAAGTAAACTACCATAACTATTTATGATTTTAAATAACTATATATATTATTGCTGTGCTTCTATTAGGATGAAAGGTACTACCTAACCAAAACTGTCAGCCCTGAAAGGAAAACAGCCAGAATTGCCAGAGTACAAGTCAACAGCTCCAGAGGAAGAGAGGACAGTTTTACTTCTCATCCACTGTGCCCCTTTCTAAGCCTAGGGACAATCTGCGGTGGAGAGGCGGGGGCATGGTAGAATGTAAGGCTGTGATTGGGAGTGAAGCTGAAACTACAGCAATGTAGTCTGGACACTCATTTGATCATTGATGAACAACAACCTGCACCCCCCACCTGAGGTTGGACTGTGGGGGTTTGGGCACAACCATCTGTAGATTCGTTTTGCACGAAGGATGCTTATACTCATGCATTATCACTTATAGCTAAAAAATGAAAAAAAAAAACCTTAAAGATGCCGGACAGTTATGGCAGAATACATGATCTGGGATGGGGTGGGGGTGGGGGGAAGGAAGGAAAGGGAAATATGCTGATCTGATTGGAAAATGATGTACGAATGCACAACACTCAATAAAATTAAATTTAAAAAATACCCAAGAGTTTCTTCAAAGGCTTGGAAAAAAAACGTTTTTAAATTTATTTGGAAAACAAAAGACCCCGAATACAAAAACCAACCTGAGCGACGAAAAGAGCTACACAGGGGAGGGATCCTCTATACCAGACTTCAAACTATACTACAGGGCTATAGTCATGAAAAAACAGCCTGGTACTGGCACAAAACAAGACCTTGTTGACCAATGGAACAAGACAAGACAAACTGAGAACTAAATTCAGCCACCTCATATTCAAAAAAAGGGCACAAAGCCATCTATTGGAGGAAAAAAAAACAGCATCTTCAGCAAATGTGTTGCAAATACTGATTCCACTTATAGAAAGAAAGCTAAGAAACCCCTACCTTCTCACCTGTACAAAAGTCAACTCCAGATGGATCAAAAGACCTCAGACAATGAAACCCACCAACGTCGAATGGTGATGTAAGAAAAAAGGTGGCAGCAGACACATAGACAGGAACAAGGAAAAGCTCTAGCCTTAAACAGACAGCAGCTGCCCAAGAAACTGACGGTCAAAAGTTGACAAATGGGACCCAAAACTCAAAAGCTCGTACTCAAAAGAAAACATCAAAGGAAGTGAAAAGGAAACTCCCACAGAGTGTGGAGGAGGAAAACTTCACCGCAGTACATCTGGCAAAGCTTGATTTCCAGAATGATATTAAACTACTCAAAAAACAAAGAAAAGAAAAAAAAATGACTCCCACTCAATAGATGGAGCAAAGAACTGAACAGAGACTTCACAAGTGAGGAATTAGAGATGGTTGAGAAAACACACTCTATAAGAAGTGTTCAACATCACTACATCATTAAGGAAATGCAAATCAAATCCACTTTATAGCTATCATCTTTATTCCAATAGGACTGGCTAGGATCAAGAAAACAAATGATAACCAAGTGCTGGAGCGGTTGTGGGGAAAAGGGAAACACTCATCCACGCTGGGTGGAAGGTAAACTGCGTACAGCCATATGAGAAAGCCCAGTTTGTGGCGAACCCTTGGCAGACCTTGGAAGTGGAACTTGCCCACCGACCCAGCCGATACAGCCCTGGGGTCATGTGCCCCTCAGAGGACCCCACTGGCCTGAGATGCAGGCCAGGTCCCCATTTCAGGTGATCTACTCACAATGAGCAACGGAGCTGGAACCAACCCACATGCCCCTCAAACTGATGATGTGGATAGAGAAGGAAAATGTGGTTACATCTACACAATGGAGAGTTCTATGCAGCAGTAAAGAAAGATGACTCATAAGCTTTGCAGGAAAAATGGCCTAGCCGCTAGTACGGACATTTCTGCTGAGTGAAGTAACACAGTCCCAAAAAAACACAATGAATGAATTGGGATCACGCAGGGGGGGAGGCGAGGGCCAAGGACCGATGTGCGGGAAGTGGTCGGTGCCGTGGGGAGGCTCCCCCGGAGCTGGGGCGCAACGCCAGGGGGGTTGGGCATGGCGAGGGGATAACAACATGTCAGCCGCAAGACCAACAAGAACAACAACAAAAGATAACGGACTGGCATTCTAAAGAACGGGTACTGAAACAACAGGGAAACCGGTCGTGCGCAAAACAGAATCGGCCCACGGCGAGCAGAGTAAGAAGACGATGAAGAAAGGTTTGAAAATTGCATGGGTGGCAGGCAAAGGCGTATTGGAGTCTGCGGGCGGGTGGCGGGGGGATCGGTCTTGGGAACACAGGGTTTAGAGGGTGTTTGAAGAAAAAAGAAAAAGAAAGTGAGGGGAAGAAAAAGTAGGAGCAGAAGGCGGGGAGCTTGAGGGGAAGCTAATCCGTATGAGGGTGCAGCGTTGGATTGTAGGAGTTGATACCAGTGATGTTCAAAGGTAGGATCGAATAGGATGTGGAGCAAGTCCTGTTAGTTATGATCTGAGGGGGTGGTGCGGGTTCCGCCTGTATTAAGCACTGGATGTAACACTTGTATTAGTATTATTATTGGATGCTCCATGAGCTGAAGTCTATCCTGTGTCTTCAGTCTGTGGTGTATCCTTTATATTCTATGTTGTAAGACTTGATTGCTACTCATACATTCCTTAACCTGTTTTTATATGGGGAAGTATTTCATTTCTAAAAACTCAAATATGACGCGATTTAGTTTTATGGGTTGAAAGTCGGCTGTTCTTTTAGAACGTGGACTACATGGCCCCCACGGCTCCGCGGGCGGCGGACGGGCTCACGGAAGGGCGGCGGGGAGGCTGGTGGGGCCGGGGTTCGGTGATGAGTGGGAGCGAGGTGGTGGCGCGCGCAGCATTGCAAGTGTGTAGACCGGGCTGGGTTGGGTCCTCGGATCAGGCAGCGGGTCGGGGATCGAGGAGGGGCGGTGGGGGTTACTGGGGGGGGGGGCGGTGGCTACCGGGGGAGGGTCTTGGCCGCCTGGCACCCTGATAGATGGTTCTATCGAGCGCCAAGGAGCAGTCAGAAACTAAGATTGTACTTTTTTTTTTTTAATTTTATTTCTGTATGTGTATCAATGTACTGTCTGTGTGCAGGTCTGTGCACCCGTGTCGTGCAATGCCGCGGAGATCAGAAGAGGGCGTCGGATTCCCCTGGAACTGGAGTTCTCCTGGAGTTGGAGCTTCAGACGGTTCTCGGCCGCCATGTGGGTGCTGGGGATCGAACCCGGGTCCTCTGTAAGAGCGGTCGGCGCTCTTAACCGCTAGGCCATCTCTCCAGCCCCCAGATTTTACTTTTTATATATTTTAATATATAAGTCTTTATAATTTTAGAAACCATTCTCTTTTGAAAACTATGAAAATATGTTAAAATATGTGGTCAAAATCCGCTTTCTTGTGTTTACTCTACAATAAGTATTCTCTCAGCAATGAGCTATTCTTAGGAAACATAAATGACCTTATCAAGATTAGAATTTAAATGTTCAAATTCATTGATCTCTGATATTCCATTTTATTTAGTGTTTTGACATAGGAATGGAATTACTAATGTTTTCTGAGATACTTTATAATTAATGTATTAAGTGAATTTTTCATACAGAATAGGTAGGGATGGAAATCTTACCTGTAGAATTTTACCTGAATTGCTTAGATTTGAAAATAAGTTTTCACAGTTCATATATTATATATTATGTCTGGAGATAAATATCACAAAAGAAAAGTAGAATGTATTTGTTCTCTGAGTACATATAAATATTACATACATCACTTCTGAAAATTATGTAAGTGTAGATTGTCTTCTGGGACTTAATGCTTTAAATAATAAGCAAAATTAAAACAAAAGCCATTATCCTTTGCATACAGATATTGCTTTTTAACACATTCTTCTCTATTGCCATAGACCATGTTTTAGAATCTTTAGATGGAGGAAGTGACAGGCTTGCATGGGTGAGACATGTGGCTTGTATTTTACATTAAACTTTTCAGAACAAGGCCCAGTCATAGTCTTTGATTTGCTATTTCCAGCTTAAAAGCTGCAAATTACACTTTCAGATAGTACTTCATTTTAAGCAGCTTTGAACATGAGGGATAACTTAGATCTCTACAGATGACAATGAAGTTTGTTATCCGATGCTATAGGAAAAGATCATAAGAATTATCTGGGGGTTGGAGAGATGGCTCAGTAGTTAAGAGCACTGAATGCTCTTGCAGAAGACCTGAGTTCAATTCCCAGCACCCACATGGTGGCTGAGAAACGTCTTTAATTCCAGTTCCAGGGGAATCCGACGCCCTCTTCTGACCTCCTCGGCATTGCAAGACATGGGTGCACCAACCTACATGCAGACAGTACACTCATACACATAAAAATAATGATTAATTAATTAATTAATTAAAATAATTATCTATAGGTATTTTTCTCTTCAGTCATCAGAACACTAGATATCTTTTGCTGACAGCAGCAATACTAACAGACATTATTCTTTGCCTCAGAGAAAGGAAGAAGAATGTGATTAGCTGTTGGACTTCTAATTTCTCAAGTCTGAGTCCTGGAGTTACACAGGTTGAGAACTGTATGTGTCTTTCAGGTATATAACTTCCCTGTGTCGCATCACAGACCTCATACAACAATATAATCTGGAGGAAGAGAAATGGCAATGTTAGCATCTAGGTTATGAAATATTGGTTGTTGAGCTTTATTTACTTATCTCACTACTGTCCTGCAAGTAATGTTACTAGAGAAAATCCAGATAGATTGAGGATGCTAGACAGAGGATCAAGGTCGTGATCCCTTCCGTGATGCCTCTAGAAAGCACTGAATGGAAAAGATGGCATTAACATCATGTTTCAGTGTTCTACCACCTGTAGTCTAAGAGTGCTGAGTCATTGTGTAGGACTTTTCTTAGGGATATTTGAATAAATGTCTATTGACCCCAAATAAGATACTGATCATAGACCAAAGAGATGATTCAATTAAAGTTAAACTTGACAAACCAATGGGTTTATTTGGGTTATTTACAGGAAGGAATATGCACAAGAAGTTGCTTAGAGGAGCAAGGACAACACAAAGGCACCTGCATCCATAAAAGCCCACCCACCGTGGGTGACACCATGCAGATACTAATGTGGAGTGCTATACAACTTGCAGGTATCTCATTAGGTTGTGTTCTAGGAAGCTCAGATATTGGAGAGTCTCTCCTAGCCTTGGTTAAGTTAGTTTCCTTCCCCAGTTGATGTGTACTACTTCTGTAACTTTGGGGGAGAATCTTGTGAACTTCTGGGTCTCAGGAGATTTTCTTCTCCTTCTTAGAGGGAATGGTTCAATTTGGGAAAAAAAATATACAGCAGTAGTTAAAAACAAATGAAATATGGACACACATTATTCTGGAAAGAATAAGGTGATAGTAACATTTCAGTGAAATGTTTTGATTTGTGTGGGGTTTTTTTTGAACACTCTTGTTGGTAGAAAACAAATGTGTCTAAATGGTTGAGAAGCAGAAGCGAGTGGATAATTAATTCATCCTTCCTACTGTACTTCCAACTCTTCAATAAGTTCATCAGCATAAATAGCTGCTTAAAATCATACTTTCTGAGGAATACTACTAATACAAATTAACCATATATAATAAAGTAGCCAATAGTTTATTACTTTTAATAGTCATGTTTTACCACAGTCTTTTATAGTATTTCATAATAATTAAAAAGTTCTGTACGATGTTCATCTTAACCACTAAACCTTTTAATAATTTTATTGTTTCCTCACTTTCCCACATAATGCTCTCTTTCATCTAATTTCCCAGAATCATTTTTCCCCAGCTAGAAAATAAGAACTGAAATAAGAAGAAATTCCCAACATGAGAGAAAAAGCCTTTGAAGTTATCTTGTCTCGAAGTTTTATGTTTATAGCTCACTTTTAGCTTTCCCCAAATGCTCATACAGCAAAGATTTCATGTGTTATTTCTGTAACTTGGTAGTTTTCATTTAAATTATGCATTAAAAAGGAATATCTATACTAAAACAATTGGCATAATGAATTATCTGCTTAATTTTTTTTATTTCATAAAAGGCACTGTTTTATGCCAACCTTTACATGGTTAAGAGACTTTCAAGACATTTTATTTTAAAAATTCTTGACTTTCAAAGCCATAAGAAACATTTATGTTGTGAGGAATCAAGTGAAAAATTCCCTTCATCGCGTATGTATTCCCATTTAAAATCTGGCATTGATTTGTAGATTTTTTTAAGACCTATATTTCAATCAAAGCTATATTTTCACCAAATTAAATATAGAAAATTAATAGCACTATAGTAAAATCATTTATAATGAATCAGCTTATCATTCAAGGGGATTAAAAGGAAAATGCTTTATAGAAAAGCATTGTATTAAACATAATCATATTAAAGGACACATTTCTATTTCTAAATGTAGAAAGATTTTATTTTCAGAGATTACTTTTATATCTATATTTACATATGCATATTAATATATGTAACTTATTAATAAATGGTCTATATTTTCTTCTCTACAGCTATTCTCACAAAGTATTTGCAACTACACAGGATAAAGCAAGAAAAATTTATTCATCATATTTCTAAAGTCTAAAAGTTTGATATCAATGTGATAGCAGATCCAGGTTCTTTCTAAGAACTCTAATAAAAATGGCTTTTGTCTTCTCTATCATCTGCTGCTTGTACCAAACATTGCTTTCCTTTGTCTTATGAAGGAGACTCCAGTCTCAGCCACTGGGTTATGTGTCACTGTCCCAGAATCCTCTTTCTTTGACCATGTACATGTGTCCAAATGTTTTTCTCCATTGAAGGAAAGCAGTCATTTAATTTCAGCACCACCCTAATCACTATTCTAGAGTTCTAAATAAATCCCAAATAAGGTTAGTTACAGCTTCCAGCTGGAAAGGAATTAGGGGCACCCTCACACAGCTTGATAATTATGATAGTTGATTATCACTGTCAACTTGACAGGGTTTGGAATCACCTTGGAGTTGGTGAGGTATACTTCATATGTGTCTGAGAGATCCTTTGCAGAAAGCACTGACTGATGAGAAAGACCCACTCCAAAAGTCAGTGGCACCATCCAGTGGCATGAAAGAGGAAACAGAAGGAAGGAAGCCAATAGAAACCACTACTCCTTTCCCACCATATCATGATACGAAGCACTCTGTTCAGCTACGCCATCCATACCATATGGACTGAACTCTGAAACTGTGAGCCTAAAGAAGCCCAAGTAGTGGTAGTGACCCAAAAGTAATAAGAAAAAAGTAAAGACGTCTTTCATGGTGTGGGAGAGATGGCGCAGCAGTTAAGAACAGTGTCTGCTGTTGCAGAGGACCCAGGTTCACTTCTCAGCACTCACTTGGTAGTTAAAAATCTTCTGTAACTCCGTTCCAGGAGGCCCAATACCCTCTTCTGGTATCCATGGGCATTGCACACATGTGTTTCAGTTACATACATGCAGGCAATATATACAAACATATATAATAACAATAAAAATGTAAAGTGACATCTTCTATATATCAATAATAATTATTGTGGAATAAAAGTTACATATGAGTGAGGATATATATATATATATATATATATATATACATGTATATATGAAATAAGTATAACACAATGAATGCATAATTAAAATTTAAAATTTTTTAAAAATTTACAGTAAAATGTATCAAAAACTATATTTCTAGGTTCTCAGGGTATCTCCTGAGTCCTGCTAATGGAGTCAAATATGTTATGGTAATTGACTGACAGGTGGCAAATACTAAATCTGTGATCTTAAAAAGCTATTATTCCCAACACTTTACTTTGTCGTTCATCTATGCTATACATAGATAATGTCAACTAATAAATTGAACACCTATTTTTAAATTTATAGATTCCATTTTCTATTTTTCAATCAGTCGAGCTGCAGGTATTTTTCCTGCTATCGGCTCCTATCTTCCCCGCTCCAAGCACACACTTTCTTTTCTCTGCAAAATGAGGATACTGTTTCAGATACTAATTCATGGCTATGATTATTATAAGATTTCTATTTTCACACGAACTGTTACTCTGTCTCATTACAAGTAAATGTTTAATTCAAAACTTATTTTACATCGACAATAAAGTTAATGAAAACTTTCCATATGACTTGTTCAGAGGAGAGTAAGAACTTGATTGATTCAGTTTGCTAGCAGGATGATCTTACAGAAGTCAAACCCCTTTATGATCCCCCAGTTTATCCCTGTGTAAATGAAAATAATTTCTGCCCAAGGCTGTCAGATGGCAGAGATTAGGGTCATAGGGTAGAGCATGATAAAACTGAGGGATGGCTGCTCAAGTTAATTATAACTCTTTCATGTATGTTTTCCTGTATGAAATATAATAACATTCATAAACACTCACATATGTTATATTATCTCATATTTTCTTGAAGCTTCTTTTGTAATTGTGATTTACGTTCTTTTAATCAGGACATTTTATCTTTAAAGAAACAAATTTGAGGTAGATATCAAACATTAATCTTTCTTCTGAAAAACATGATCTTAAGTGTTTGTGTGTGTATGTGTGTGTGTGTTTGTGTGTGAGAGAGAGAGAGACAGAGAAAACAGAGATAGATAGATAGATAGATAGACAGATAGATGATAGATAGATAGATAGATAGATAGATAGGTAGATGATAGAGACTGTGTTTGTGTGCATTGTTACCATCTTCCTGATATGAATGCTTACTGAGAGCTGTTTTCCATGCTTCAGTCTCAGGTGTCAAATCCTCTCTATTGTGAGAGGACAGTTTAGCTTAAAAGTGGAGTGATATACAATGAAACAGAAGTAAGAGAAGCATATGGGAATCTTTGCATACACGATGAAGAATTGCAAAATTCTTTCAATGTGAGGGTTTTATCTATGACTACATTGAATTTTCATAATTTCCCCTCTCCTAAATTTATGACCTCTCCTTGGATATTTATGTTTTATAATTGTGTGTATATGTATGTGTATACAATCTACCGAGTCTAGTTAATATTGTCCTTATTTATATGTATTTAGGGCTGACCTTGAGATTAGGGGATATATCCCTGAAAAAACATAAAGAAGAAAACAACTGGTTCTCCCCCCTCTTGGAAGCCATTGTATGCCTGTAGCTCTTCCTCTGGAGTAGGAGCCTGGAGAAATTTTCCTCCATGCATGATGGTGTGTCATTGGTGTACTCATTGTGCTGGGAGCCATAGTGTTGTGAGGTCATGGGAACAACTTTCCTGGTTTTTCCAGAAAATAAACCTATCAGTTCTTAATCTCTTAACAATCTTTCTACTTCCACTTCTGTGATGATCCCTGAGCCTTAGGTGGAAGAGTTGCTTTTATAAATGTCTCATTTAGGGTTGGATACCCCTACAACCAGTTCTCTGCATTTTGACTAGTTGTGGATCTCTTGAATAGCCTCTGTCTGCAGCAAAAAGAAGATTCTTTGATGAGGTGTGAGAGCTGAACTTGTCTATAAGGATGAGTATTTAGAATGCTGTTGGAGACCATATTAATTTAATTATATGTGTGTTACATACACTTATAAAATAGGAGGTTTTCCTATGGCTTTTACAAAGATCCTTTGTGTTGTATCTCTTCCCTCCATCTTCCTCTGTGTTATCCGCCTTCATTCATCCTGTTATGTCCCTCTCTAACTTCCCCTTTTTCTCTTCACAGCACTTGTCTCCTGCTATCCCAGAGCTCCTTTTTTCCCCCTCTTCCCAATGTTCCCTTACTACTACCCTGGGTCTTGTGTTTAATTTAGCTTCATAATTAAATCTAAAGCTTCAGACATAGGACTTATAAATAATAGAGAACACATGACATTTGTCTTTCTTTGTCTGGATTACCTCACTCAATCTAATATTCTCTAGTTCCATCCATTTACTTGAAATTTTCATTTCATTTTTCTTTATAGAAAAATAGAATTCCATCATGTATATTTACCACATCTTCATTATCCATTCATCAGCTGATGAACATCTAGGTTCCTTCCATTTCCCATCCTTGGTGAAAAGAACAGCAAAGATCATGGCTGAGCAAGTTTCTCTATAGTAGGATACAGAATCCTTTGGGTATATGAGAAGAAGCTTGTCTTAGTTAGAATTCTATTGCTGTGACTAAAAACAAAACAAAACATTGACCAAAACCACCTTATTTACTATTTTAAAGAAATAGTAAATTTTTAAAAAATTAATATTGTAGTATGAATAAAAAATGTCCCTCACAGTCTCTAGTATTGAACACTTTGTCTCCTGTTTGTGGTGCTGTTTTGGGAAGTTTAGTTGTTGTGGTCTTGATGGACTAAGTACATCATTGTGGCCTGGGCTTTGAGAGTTCTTAAAATTCAAACCTCTGCATTTGTCTCTCTCAGGTTCCTATGTCTGCTTGAAGATGTGAACACTCTACTTTGACTGCTTCCTATCCTGCTCCTCCCGACAAATGCCATGATAGGTTTACCTTATAAACCTTTCCTTCTATAAGTTGCCTTGTTCATGGAATTTTATTACAGCAACAGTAAAGACAGTAATATATCACGGAAGAATAAAAGAAAATCAATATATTTAAATCAGTTAAACTAAATTAAGATGGTAATAAAAATGAAGTAATATTTAGGTATTAAATTATTTATAAAATATAGTTTTATTTATTAAAGAGGAGTAAAGTCTCTTAAGGATGGGTGTTTTTGACACCCACAGAACTCTAGCATTAACCTATAGGAGTTATTAATACTTAGAATAGACTTTCTTCTAATTGTTTTTGCTATCATTTACTGGTGTTTGCTCTCTATACCAAGGAGACCTAACCATCTATCTAACTTTTCTCCTCCATTTGCAGTAAGATATTAGAATCTCATTCAATATCAAAATTTCACTGTAACCTTTTCTGTTCCTAAATACAAGAGTAAGTTATATAAGGATTTGATCCCAAAATTCATTGTGAAGATATTTTTGAATGACATAGAAAAAGATATACTTCACACTGCAAAAGGTCATTCTCAGTAGTCTTAAAAGATTAAAAGGGAAGGGGCTGGAGGGATTGCTCAGTGGTTAAGAACACTGTTCTTGTAGAGGAGCCACATGGTGGTTAAAAACCATTTTTAACTTCAGTTGTAGGGGATCCAACACCCTCTTCTGGCCTCTCTGGACATTGCACAACATTGGTACTCTCAGATTTTTTTAATTTTATTTATTTTCTTATGTGTATGTATGTACTGTCTCCATGTAGGTTTGTGCACCCATGTTGTGCAATGCTGCAGAGGTCAGAATAGGGTGTCAGATTCCCCTAGAACTGGAGTTAAAGATGGTTCTTAGCTGCCGGGGCTAAATTCCCCCCACAACCGCTGATGCTCCAAGGAGAGGGCTTGGGAGAGAAGTGCAGACCGGCCACTGATTGGGATGGGGTTGAGCGAGGGAGTGAACGCAGGTGATCCTGAACAAAGACCACATGCGACCGGGAGTGTGTCTAGGCAAAGCTCGTTTTAATGTATCCAGTAGCGGTTTATATCTCTTAGGCAAGCAGGGCAGGAGAAGTGAAAGTTACAGGGATTCTGGGCTTCACAGCCACGTCCTGGCAACCAGCAGCATAGTCCAGGTAACCGGGCTTCTTAGCCATGTCTTAGGCAACTGGGAGCATGTCTGGGCCACGTCTAGGTGACCGGCCTTTTCAGCGTGCCCAGGCAAAGCCATTTTTTCAGGTCGGGCTATGCTGAGTCATTCCTATGCAGAATTTGACTTACTTTCAAAACTATAGACAAGTCATCAAACTTTAGGGCAGGCTCAAGAGATTACTTGTGGACTCATGCCTCAGGCAGGCTCAACACTTAGCTGCCATGTGGGTGCTGGGAATCAAACCTGGGTCCTCTGCAAGAGCAGTTGGCATTCTTAACCACTAGGCCATCTCTCCAGCCCCCATGGATGCTCTTAGAAAGATGTGGGTAAAACACTCATATCCATAAAATGAAAAAAATAATTTCTTCAGAAAGATTAAAAGGCAAATTTTTTTCTCAGTTCTCAAGTTCTGGATAACATTCAACTCTTACAAAACTAAATATTAATTTCTTGATATTTACCAAAATGAGCTTTGGGGTTATTGGGATGTGACATTGTAAAATATTGTTTAATCTTTGTATCCTGTAGAAGAGACTTGATTTCCTTGCAGTGACCCATTCTGCTCCTTTACATGTTGCATGACCATGTAGCTGACAGAAAGAACTTGATGTTCATTTTGGTCACGGTTTCTGGGGGTTTACAACCATCACAGCAGAGAAGGAAATGCACAGCCTCTTGGTCAGTGGTTGGGAGGTTGCTGCAGCAATCCTCACCCTGCAGTGGACCTGGAAGCAGAGACTTGAACATGGAGGCAGATGCAATCTTCCAAAGGCCTACCCTACCTGTCTATGTCTGCTTGGGGAGGCCCCACATCACAAAGGCTGCACAGCCTCCCTGAATTGTAGTACCTGCAGAAGGCAAATTGCCTAAAATAAATCCCAGGGGGACATTCCAGATTCACATCAGGATAGAAAACATCTAATATAATACACTAAGTCACTTTGTCAAATCAGCATCACATGACTCAAAATCAGCCATTATGAAGATTCACTAACCATTTCCAGAGTTCAAGCAATTGTGAGGAATAAGCTTAGAGGAAAGGAGCCACCACCTCCAGCAGTTTTTAACTTAGAACTTGGCTTTTTGAGGCTCCTATCAGGAAAGGTTTCAAATGAGGAATCCAGCCCTAGCACACAGATGCTATAATCATGGTATGGGGCTACTTTGTTTCTATCCCTCATAAGCACCTAGAGCATTTCAGATCTGTCCTTTTCAGCCTGTTTAACACTGCAGGCTTAGCCCAGCAGTGCTTTAGGTAATGATACCCCTACTTGCATTAGATTTTAACCCTTAGAGATCTGTTACTAGCATAAGGAGATTAGATTAAACTTTTACTTTATTTTCCTTGGAGCATCATTAATATGTTCCTAATGAAAGTACATATATATATATATATATATATATATATATAGTGAGAGAGAGAGAAAGAGTTAGAGATCATTTTTTTAAAGGTATAGGATGTAATTGTTAAGTGAGTGATTTTTTTAAAAAATATTTTATTATTTATTTTATGTATATGAGTGTATTGACTGTATGTATGTAAGTGCACCATGTCATGAAATGCCCGTGGAGGTCAGAAGAGAGTATCAGATCCCCTGGAACTGGAGTTACAAAGAATTGTTAGCTGCCATGTGTGCAGAAATAAGAACCTGGGTCTTCTGCAAGACCAGTAAGTGCTCTTAACTGCTGAGCCATCTTCCCAGCCCCCTGAGTAAGTGAATTTTAAAGTATGTACATTACCATCACATATATGACTTGTAGCTATAATGATTTGGATCACTATGGCTGAAGCACATGCAAACTTGATTGCTACTATTTAGTAGTTATTTTGATTCTTTATTATTGAGCTTGTTAATAAAAGTATTTAGATTTTATTGCATATTCAATCAAAATAGGTTAATGTAAAACTTCTCCTGTGCTTTATATTAATATGATAATCATGTAGTCTTAATAAAATTACCAGCAATGCTATATGACTATCTCCTCCTAGATCTGGTTATTGCCTTGCACTTTTCCTAAGGATCAGAAAGAGGAGATGGATGAGTGATGTTATCAAGATTACAGAAGTCATTGGAGAGCAATTTCTTTGGCATCATAGGTGACATTACCAAATTCTTTAAGGCAATTATTTTTGACATATTGTAGAAAAACAATAATTTAAGAGTAATAAGAGCTTTAGTTCAGCTTTCTTAAATGGATGATGAATTTTCTATAAAAATGTGCTTAAGGTGCTGTTTTAGAAAGAAAATAATATTCCACATTTGAAAAAATCAGGGATTTATTAATGTTATTTTATCAAACAATAATTGACTTTTGGCAGTTATATAGTGGCTCTCATTTGGGTTTAATTGGGCTCATTTTTTACTTATTATAAATACTGCACACACATTCTTAATGAGAACAATGTGAGCCAGATTCAAATGAACAACCTGAAAATTCATATTCCAAAAAAACTGTCTATTGTCTGGAAAATCTGATGGCTTAGTGGCCAGTGAAACAGTCTAACATTTGGGGATGTATTTACTTTTAACTAATCATGAAGACAAACAAACATGGCCATATAACAATGATCCTTAAAGTGTCATCCTTCTTTTTATTCAATTATAAATGACTGAACCATAGAATTTCATATGAAAGATGTTGGTATCACAAATGGACATGTACTCCAACTCTGTGACAATTTTTAATTCTAAACATCACAGAAAAAAATAAATCAGCCCCAGGTCTCAGCAATCACTACACTGTCATTCTGGTTCCCATGACTACTGTTCTGGACTTTAAAGTCTTGTAGCTAACTAGCCTCCAACCAAGACTTAATTAGACGTCTTAGAAACCTCAGCTTGTAAGCAGTTCCACTTTGTTAATTTAAGTGAACCTTTACACAGTCACCAGTTTCCTTGCTTTTCTTAATTTTGTTAAATGTCTAACACAGCCCTGAAATGGGTATTGGCCACCCACTTACAACCCTGACTCAAGTGGTACTGTGCTTGAGACCTAGCTTTCTTTCCATTCCTGAAGACAATCCATTATTTTATTCTTTTGACCTTTCACTTGCAAAACATACGAATTGGTACCCTAACATTAAATACTCACTTTTAGAAGGTCTTTTTCAGCTTATTTCATTAATAATTTATGGCCTTTCTCTAATGAGTTGGCTGTTAAAAATTTTGTTCCTGAGAATAAGCTATTGTTTTCTTCTTGTCCTCAAACACCTAATTCATGTTTTGGTGTCAATGTTTCATAAAGGGAAGTGGAATGCTTTCATTAAACTATGTATTTCTTTTATTATATAGTTTATGCTGTTAGCCATGGGAGCAATGTGGCATAATAATAATTAAACTACTACTGGACTGTGATGCCTGAAATGTTACTATTTTTGCACAGAATTCTTTATTTCAAAACTATAAGCTTTGGAACAATTTTCTGGGTGTCTTTTTCCAATGATGCAAGGAGATGGGTGTGACATTTGGGCATGTACATTACTAAATCAGAATAATGTTCACATCCAATATCTGATAACTCTTGAATGACATTTTTCAAAGGAAAGAATACTCTCAAAGAATTTGGCTTATATGATAACAATCTTAATTTCATTGCCAAAAAAGATGAAAATGTCAGATAAATGTCATTTTAGGCTGTCACCTAAGCAATCATAATGTACTCTTATTTTAGGCTTCTTTTTCTTCCCAATTACTAAAAGTTATATGAGCTTTACCAGAAAATTTAAACTACATGTTCATTGCTTTTACTTAGAACATTGAGTATTCTTTCCAGCAATGATTTCAAGCAATTACACCATGATTCTTTAATTGCATTCCTGACTCAACATCGAACATACACTTGTGAGAGAAGTATTTTTGGTTCGAGTGTATTAGCCAAGGCAAGTTATTGGCACTCACTCTACAATTAGTTCCCGAGCTTAGCTAGAGATTACTATGCATATTATTTGAATCTTAATTTTATCATGATGTTGATTATAGATGACTACATATGAGAGTTAAAATTAATGCTTTTACTTAATCATGAAAGACAAAAATCAGATCATAACACTGTGGATTTAATTGGCTTCTTTAAAAAGCCAATACGTTTTTAATTTTTTGTATTGAACTTTGTAGTTTTATAGTTCTTAATCAAATTTAGACCCCCTCCTTCACCCATGCATCTCCAACCCACCCCCTGCTCCTGCCAGACCCCATGTATTCCACCATACATGGCAAGTCCTATCCAGTTAAGCATTTGTATTTAGATGTCCTTATGTGCAAATTCATCTCCTGGAGTCTAGTCATCCCATCTAGAAATCATAAGTAAGGCATACTGTCCCTCATCCAGTAGCAATCAGTCTCCCCAAATTTTCAAATCTAGGGCTGGCCGCCACTCCTTTCTCTCCTCCCCTCTGGGCCTTTGTTTTATTTTTTATTTTTTTCCAAGCCAATATTTATTGGACTTTTGTGCATTTCATACAAAATTTCCAATCAAATCTAGACCCATGCCCCCTTCCTTGCCCCACCCCCACCCCACCATAGCTCATGTATTCTGCCAAATATGTTTTTCATCTTTCTCTCAGTCTCTTTTAAAATGTTTGATGCAGTTTACTCTTTCAAGCTGGAGTTCACCATTTCAGTCAGTTCTTTAACCTAGTCTTTGTTGTTGTTGTTGTTATTCCTTCTAATTTGCATCCCTCTAAAATATGCATGCCACATATATCATAGGTTCTAGCATCTTCAGCTTATTTTTTTTTTCTTTATTAGGCTGAAAGATGTCATGTTTGAAGCCTCCTCCTTGGCAAGCCCAAATCACCATCAGTTCTGCCCTTGTGCTCCACACTGGGCTTTTCCCTTCCCATGGTCACCAAATGATGGACCCTTGTTTGGTGAAGTGGCATGGATTCTGTGCTTGATGCCACCATTGTCACAAGTTCACATGTGCAAGCTTCCAGTTGCCTGAAATCCTCTGCTCCTTGTGTTCATGAACCAGGATTGACTCTTACAATCTTTCCACCCCACTTATGCAATGGTCCCTAAGCTATGGGTGGGCAAGGTTCAATATAAGAATCCTACCCATGCTGCAGTCCCGTATTTAAACCTTAGCCAGTTGTGACCTTCTGTGTGCATCAAACTCTGTTGTATAAGGAATCTTCGCTAGTGAGGGTTGAGGGATTCATTCATTTTTTTTTCCTGTTCCCCTAGCTCCATTATGTTCCATGAGCCTTAGGTGCAGGGGTTCAACCATAGAAGTATAACCCAGGATTGGGCATCTCTCATATGTTTATTCTCTGTGTCTGGCCAGATGTCGAACTCCCACAATAGCCTCCATCTGTTGCAATAAGAAGCTTCCTTGATGAGTGGTGTAGTATGCTTGTCTGTAAAAATAAGGATCCATGTTTAGCTTATGGTAAGAAATTTCATTTGTCTAGAGTTATGGCAGTGCTAGTGTTTTCTCTAGGATCTATGTCCTCTCCAGCAATGTGTATTTGGCCACAATTACAGTGCTACCCTGAGTTCACTCCCGGTGAGAAGGCTTTAAGTACAATGAGGTAGCAGTTGAGTACTCCCCAGATAACAGCACCACCACTGCACCAATAAGGACAGCTTACTGTGCTGGTTGTTATGGTTATTAGCCTTTAGGGTAGGGTCGGACCACTGATAGATTTCCTCCCTGAGCAGTTTGCATGTTATCGTCTAGGGTTATGACAGCTAAAGTTCAGGCGGATGGTTTCCAGGTCAGTTCCTGCTCCATTGCTCCAAGTCCTGTATCAGAATGGGTCCTATCTATTAGTTTGGGGAGATAACCAAGAGCTTTGCTGATAGCTTGTGTTATTTTGGGAGTCTCCTGGACCACTTTGACCTACCACTCAAAGGGAGGTCTCTTCTGTCTGTCACTATGCTCCTTGCCAAACATCCCCCAAGTAAATACATACACTGGTTGTTTATAAACAGTGATATATATATATATATATATATTATCATGGGGTTATGGGAATATCACCTTCCCCCGGGTTTCCTAGCCTCCCAAGATGCATTTATCTCCACGCATTTTCCTCCCACCTGACCTCCTTCCTCCATCCCCAGTCCCATCTCTCCCATTTTTCCCACCCTCCCCAAAATAACACCTACCTCCCATCATCCCTCCTCTCCTGACTTCCCACCCCTCACACCATGACCACTTGCTTATTCCTCAGTCCTGTCTTCCCAGCAGAACTCTCCCAATGTCCCCAACCCCCTCTCCATGGCATCTGTTCCTTATTACCCCTCTCTTTTCTTTTACCTCCATGTATCCTTCCCACGCTCCTGGCTCCTGGTGTTATATCAGAATATATACTCACATATAAGGGATTGGTGCAAATGAGAGAGAACATAAGTTGCTTGCTTTTCTGTGTTTGTGTTACCTCACTTAGTGTAATATTCTCTGGTTCCAACCATTTACCAGCAAATTTCATATTTTCTTACTGTTGGATAGAACTCTATTGTGTAATCATTATTCATTCATTAGTTAAGAGACTAATTTCATTCTTATGCAGGTGGAGATCCAGCTTTGCCAGCACCGTTTGTTGAAGATTGTCTCTTTCCTCCATTGTGTGTTCTTGGCACCATTTTCAAATATTAGATGGTTGAAATTGCATGTGCTCATGTTTGTCTTCTATTGTGTTCCATTAATCTACATGTCTATTTGTGCCAATACCATGTAGTTTTTATGACTACAGCTCTATAATATAATCTGAGATCCCTCAAGACTTATTCTTTTTTTCACTTTGTCAATCAGGGGTCTTTTGTGATTCCATATAAATATTATGATGATTTTTTTCTAGTTCTATGAAGGATATTATAGGTCTTTTGATTGGCATCTCATTGAATCTATAGATTGCTTATGATAAGATGGTCATTTTCACAATATTGATTCTACCAATCTACAAGCACGGTAGGTCTTTCCACTTCCTAGTGTCTTCCTCTATCTCTTTATCTATAAAATTTGCCTTGTAGAGATCTTTAATGTCTTTGGTTAGGTTTATTCTTAAATATTTTTGGAGGTGATTGTGAATGGGAGGTTTCCTTGTGTGCTTTTTCTGATTGTTATTGGTATATAGAAACACTACTGATTTTTTGGGGGGGGTATTTTTCAAGACAAGATCTCCCTTTAGTCCCAGCTGGCCTGCCTGGAAATACTGTGCAGCAGAGGCAGCCATGTGCCTGTATATCCCAAATCTAATTGGCTATTGGCTCTCCCCTTGGAGAAATAACCCATGGCTGATGCCACAAGCTTACATCCTCTACAGGTTAGGAGATGTTATAAGCCACAGTAAGACCCTGTCATATTTAACAGGGGGGAAAATTGTAATTCATGGATTAACATATCCAAACATGTGTCTATGCTAAAGTAACCTACCATAACTATTAGTGCTGCTTAAATACCTATATATCTAATTGCTTGTTCTTCATTAGTAGGATCGAAAGGTTATTCCTGGACAAACTGTCAGCCCATGAAAGGAAACAGCCAGAATTGACCAGAGTCCAAGTCAACAGCTCCAGAGAGAGTGGACTGTTTTACCTCTCATCCACCTGTGCCCCTTTTCTAAGCCTAGGGAACAACCTGCGGAAGAGGGGGCGTGGTAGAATGTAAGGGCTGCGATTGGGGTGAATGGTGAAACTACAGCAATGTAGTCTGGACACTCATTTGATCAACTTGATTGAACAAACAACCTGTCACCCCCCACTGGATGGTGGGGCTGTAGGTGTTTGGGCACAACAGCCTGCAGATAGGTTTTGCATGAAGGATGCTTGTACTCATGGATTATCACTTATAGCTAAAAAATGAAAAAAAAAACTGAGAGAAAGATGCAGGACAGTTATGGCAGAATGCATGATCTGGGATGGGGTGGGGGTGGGGGGGAGGGAAAGGGAAATAAGCCTGAACTGAATTGGAAAAATGTATGAAATGCACAAAACATCAATAAAAACTAATTAAAAAAATACATAAAAGTAAAAAGACTAACTATAGACACAGTGTGATTAGCCAGGCTGCTCCTGCCACCACACCTTCTCAGCCATGAAGAAATGTCTCTCCTCAAACTGTTAAGCCAAAATAAATTCTTCCCTTCTAAAAATAAAAAAGTCTCAAAATGTAATAATGGCTGAAAATTCGACACGCTGTACTATCGGTGGAAAGTATCAGGTATTCCAGTGCTTGCAATGAAACAAGTATTGTGTTAGTCTGCTGAGAAGAATGAAAAGCTTTTAAAAATATTTATTTTTTCCACTTTAAAAATTATATATGCATCCATATGTCACATGTGTACAGATTCCAGAAGAGGGCATCAAATCTCCTGGTACTGGTATTACAGGCGGTTGTGAGATGTCCAGTATGGGCACGGGGCCAAGTTCGGGTCCTCTGGAAAAGCAGTGGCCCTCTTAACTGAGGAACTAGCTCTCATTCCCCCATAAGTAAAGTTTGAAATTAGTTTTCAGAAAGCGATGTTCAGAAAAGAAAATATTTCAGGGAAATGATAATTATTAGGTTGCTGTAAATACATTTACTCTAAACAACCAGAAGACAGGAAATTTTCTGTTTTTAAAGGAATATTTAAGATAAATGACACACATTGAGAAGTGGTTCACTGAGGAGAAGCATATTTATCATCCAGGTAAGTTCATAATCAAAATGATAATGATACAAATATATGCCCTATTTATGACTTATAAAAATACATATTCATCATTATATTTTAACATTCATAGACATTGTCCATTTTTTTAAATCAGGAAATTCATCAATGTTTAAGTCTAATATAGCCGGTAAACTGAGATTTTTTTTTTATGAGAAGAAAGGCTACTTCAGAAGATTTTATTACCTGGAAAGGTAGCATTTGTTATTGTCTTCTCTCTGAGGTAACTGCATCATGAAATTACCTGTGAAAAGAGAATTTTCAGCTCCAACCTTGAATAAAGGTTGAAGAAAGGTTATGTTTAGCATAACTCCATTTCTAATATTATTGCCCTAAAGGTAGAATACCCTGATCTCATTTCCTTCCTGATTCTAGTAGAATACTGCATCCTCAGTCTATGTATTTGTTAACTTTTTTATTAAAATTTTTATTGCATTTTTTGGATTCTATATAATTTATTTTATCATAGTTAGACACCTCCTCCTATCTGCATCCTCTATTTTGCCCTGATTTGAGAGAGAGAGAGAGACATATGTGCGCACACACACACACACACACACACACACACACACACACACACATAACCAAGTATCCTAGGATGTGGCTCCATCCTCCAGAGCCTGCTTAACCTATCCAGAGTCACACACTTAGAGATGACTGATTCTTACCATCCCAGAAGCTATCAGCTATCTGTTGCCAATAGTTTCTCAGATAAGATTGGGGTTATCTATCTTCTTTTCACACTTCTATACTGGCATTTTGTCTGGCTTTCGCTTAGGTGTGACTTGTGCATATGTCACCACTGCTGTGAGTTCTATGAGCATAAATATGAGGAACTGCTCAGCTGTCTGGAAAACTCTCTTCATTTGTGAGCGTCTACAACCTTTGCTCTTATAACCTTTCCAAACCATCCACAATGATCCTGACAGATTTGATTTAGGTGTCCTATTCAGATATAAGCACTCTGAAATTTCCTGTTCTCTGAACCTTAGCCAGTTGTAGGTTTCTGTGTTAATCACCATCTGCTGCATGAAGAATCTTCTCTGATGAAAGTCCAAAGATGCATTAATCTATGAGTATTATGTCATTGGTAGTTGGTTTAATATTATATCTAATTGGCAGAGTAATAGTAGTAGGCTCTCCCATGTTGCCTGAGACCTGTCTGGCCACAGGATCCTGAGCCTGATATCAGTGGCAGGTAAGGGCTCTAACTTGTGCAATAGACCTCAAATCCAATCAGAAAGTGGTAGTTTACTGCAATAACATTTGCACCAGTAGGCACATCTTGTCAGGCTAGTTGACGTACCTAATGAGGTTCACAGCTGGGCAAGTTCAATGATCACATTTCCCTTCTAGCACCACATAGAGCACCTTCCATCACTGTGAAAGCTACTAGATAGAGATATAGCTTTGAAGTCAGTATCAGCTTGGTTTTTCCTTATTTGTTCTACATCTCATCTATGTAGTGTCTTCTGCAATAAGGTCTTAATAAAAAGTTCTGGTGGGGAACCCAGAGCAGCGGCAGCAGACAGTATTGCTTGAGGGACCATGGTTTTTACACTCTTCATTCTTATTTGCATTTCCTTGGTATGACTACAGTTGTTTGGGGATCACTCACAGCTCTAGTGTGTATGAGTGTCCCCAGAATATTCTGTGTTATGGACTGGTCTCTAGTGGTTGGAGCTACTGAGAGGTTTTTCAGACTTCTACAAGATGGGCCCTAATAGGAAGACTTTAGGTAACTGGATTATGTATTTGAAGGGAACTGCAGGTTCCTGGCCTCCTTATTACTCTCTTGACTGCCTGAGCATGAAGAAAGTGATTTCCCCCTGCCACACGCCCATATATGATGGGTACGCTGCCACAGGCCCAAAGATATGGGGTAATTTATCAGTGGCTAAAATGGCTAATGTACAAGGAAAAACTAATGTCTTTTTTAAAAATACTTTTATTGATGTTTTGTGTATTTCAGACATCATTTTCAGTTCAATTTAGACATGTTCCCCTTTCCCTTTCCCCCACCCCACCCCAGATCATGCATTCTGCCATACATGTCCTACATCTTTCTCTCAGTCTTTTTAAAATTTATCTCTGCAAAGGTTTATTCTTTTGGGCAGAATTTAACTATATCAGTCCATTCTTTGATCCAGTCCTCATGTTGTTGTGTTTCCCTCCTTATTGTATTGTTCTCAAATATGCCTATATAAATGTAATATATGTAACAGAATTATGTCCTCGAGGAATAAACTGTATGTTAACTCTGATATATGTTTAGGAGTTCACATTTTTCCCTTTAATTTCATATTACTCTAAAATATGAATATATACCTTCAATCCATATACATTAATTACCATGTCTGAAAGTAAATAGTAAGTTAATTCTAGAGCTCATTAAGGGATTCATATTATAATATCACAGTTGCTTTCAGATAGAAAGAAATATAACAATAACACTGCTCAGCTTGCCTTTCAATTGGAGGATTTGGTGTTAGCATCCACAAATGAAGGAAACCATTCCCTGTTTGTTTTTTTTATTTTATTTATTTTTTTTTAAATTTTTTTATTATTTATTTTTTTTTTGTATGTGTATGAATGTATTGTCTGCATGCAGGTCTGTGCAGCTGGAGAGATAGCCTAGCGGTTGGGAGCACCGACGCTCTTGCAGAGGACCCGGGTTCGATCCCCAGCACCCACATGGCGGCTAAGAACAGTCTATAACTCCAATTCCAGGAGAACTCCAGTTCCAGGGGAATCCGAGACCCTCTTCTGACCTCCCTGTTTGTTTTTATGGAGACTGTGTTACTTCATTTAGCATAATGGCTTCAAGTTCTATCCATTTACCTGCAAATTTCATGATATCATCTTTCTTTACTGCTGCATAGAATTCCATTGTGTAGATGTATCATATTTTTGTTATCCACTCATCAATTGAGAGGCCTTTGGGTTGATTCCAGCTTTTTGCTATTGTGAAGAGAGCTGCAGTAAACATAGCTGTGCATGTATCTTTGCAGTAGGATGAGTCTTGTGGGTATATACCCAGGAATGGTATGGCTGGATCAGGTGGTAGGCTCATTTTGAGTCTTTTAAGGGTTCCCCACACTGCTTTTCACATAGGCTGGTTACCTCAGACACTTTGTTTCAGTGAAATAAAGGCCCTTTATTTTTATGCTCACATTTCCTCTGCCTTCATCATTCCTTTCAATGATATTTTTACACATTATACTTCTAAATTAATACTCTTCTAATATTTCCTTCAATCTGACACTGACAGAAAACTTAGTCAAATAGTTCTTTTTTATTTTATAAGACTACAATCACATAGTGCAGATATAGTTTTACAATTAAAACTATAGAATTATTTCTTGTGTTATTTTAACAGTTAATTTTTGTTTATTCATGTGATACCTATAATTGTTGTATGCCAAGTACTATTTTACGAAAATCACTGATGAATATTTTTTAAAGGTATAAAAACAAATTCTACAAAATAACAACCTAGCATTCCTCCAAACTGCTAAGCTATCCAAACTGGGCCCTAGAAACTGTAAGTCAATTAGGAGGTAAGGCAAGAAAAATTAGAGAGGATAGTGAACACAACGATGGGATGATGAGATAATCACCAGCTACTGAAGTAAAATCCTCCAAGGATTATTTGAGGGATATTAGAGTAATTGGTGAAGTGAATTTTATTTTTAGGGATAATGCTTTGGCACAAATAATAGAGCTTGTCAAGTCTGTCAGTTCAAGATGTATCATAAAATTTTGGACGTTATCCTTTACGTGTTTATAACAAAATCTTATTTACACTTGATCTTAGCCAAAAGGCTGAGAAGTGATATAAAACCTTATTTAATGAATGGAACAAGATTACTACCTAGTTCAAATGGAGGCTCAGGTAAGACATGTGAAGTAGACAAGGGGAAGGGAGGAGGCAGTGCAATAGTGCTAAGTAGAGGCAGTCACATGACTGACTCCATGGAGATGAAGCACTTTCAATCTGCACCTGTCTCCAGTGGTATTTTGCATTAGACAGTGGTGTCGGCAGGATGCATTGCTTATAATGCCTGTATGTGAAGGTGAGAACTTCTAACATTTTTTTTTCAATAGTATAACTAGACAAATATTAGCATACCTTATCAGGACCACAGTCAGATAATGAATGTCGAGAAAAGTCTGTGCCACTGTCATGGTGCTGTGATGAGACTTACAAACGCTGGCAGAGTATACTTTGAGACGAGCAGAGAGGAAAGGTACATGAGTACACTTCGAAATGAGCAGGAAGTCCTTCTTTATATTCAACCTTCCCACCTTCTTGAATTTCTAGTCCTTTTCTTTCCGTAGTCAAAAAATTAATACAGACACAGGCAAAACCTTTATATGAAAGTCATTGAGGAGCCTTTGCTGGGCCACCTAGTCCCACTTATATATTACAATAACAAATGCCCACACTCACAAGTGCATTGGACAATGGAATGTGGAGCAGTTTATCCCATTTCTTTGTGTATGGGTAAGTTAAAATTTGTGGGTTTGGTGTAGATAGCTTCAAAATGGTCTGAGTTAGAGCAGCTAGATTATAGAACTACCTGTAAATTTACTTGATAATATAAAGAAAGTACAAAATGGGAGATTTGTCGCTAGTTTAATATTTTAATAAGCAGATATGGGGCTATCGTAAATCTTTACGATTAGTTTCTTATCTCTTAAATTATTGGGTAATGCTTCCCTTTTAAAAGGGAAGGACAAATTTTCCAAATCCTGAGATTAAGTCAGGTGTGCGCCACCATGTCTGGCTTTACCCATGAATTCCTTTTTAAAAATATTTTATTTGGTACTTTTATTTTATGTAAATGAGTGTTTTACCTGCATGTATGTATTGCAACCATATTGTGCAACGCTCATGGAGGTCAGAAGGGGTGTCGGATCCACTGGTACTGGAGTATGGAGGTCTTTTATCCTCGTGGGTGGCAGGAACTGAATCCAGCTCCTCTGTGCAAGAGCAGCCAGTTTCCCTTAACCATTGAGCCATATCTTCAGCCCTATACCCAGTGAATTCTTAGTGCTGTGTGAGCTATTGTGCATTCCATTCAAATACTCATTTCAGATAGACATATAGACCAATAGACAATTAACAGAGCCAGTTTGAATTAATCTGCTTTTGTGTTTAGGGAACAAAAGCCAGGATATACACCACGAGTTGAAGCCAGCCATGAGTGAGAATGTCTCAAAAACAAAAGCAGAACAAAAAAGGCAAGGTTGTGTCACAGGATGAACAGTTTGCACTGATCTTTTACTTCTACTTGTTAACTGATTGTGTTTTCATATTTTGTACAGTTACTTATGTTCAGTTCCTGTAATGTGAGACCCTTTTGTATCTTTTAAATTATTGTGACCTAAAGTTAGAGTTAAAGCTTTAATTCTCTTCTTCATCATTTGTCTATTAAAATATTATCATTGAATTATTGACCAGGAAAAGACAAATTTGACATTTGGACATTATATTTCCTAGTTGCTCCCAATCTCATCCTGTCAAATGCACCTATAAAGAAATCTTTGTATACCTTCTCAGCAGAATACAACTAAAAGAAGGAACTCAAAAGGGATTCTCATAAAATGCCTTTTTCAGTTAGATGGATGGGGATTATGAAGAGGGAAGGGACTTTTACAGCATTCCGCAATCCTCTGACATCCTAATTCTGAAATAGTTCAAGTGAACCAAGACCCTTCCTTCTCCTTCCTAAATTGCTTCCTAACAACTCAATATTCAGAAGTGAGAACTAACTGCCTTGATCAGTGTCCAGCGATAACCATGCTCTCCAATGTGTCATCTCAGAGAAGGTCCTCAGAAAATTCTGTGGATTTCTTTGAAATATTTCTTGCTATCTTCCTAGACATGCATTTGCAGGGAATGTGAGGGTGGAAACAAGAATACACATGACAGGAGAGAGTTCTCAGTAGCTACCTGGTACTGACCATTCCTGACTGTTCAACCTAGATAATATATAAATCAGGCTTTAGTGAATCTTCAGCTTAGGAAGAAAGTACCACAAACTTTGAAAACAGAAACCTAGATTTTTATTTTTAAATTGGTTTTCTCATTTTGTAGGCATAACCATTGCACATTTGCTACTCTGTCTTCTTGAAATTCAATCTTACCAATATTGCAAATGTTGGATCTTTTTCTTAATTCCTTTGTCTGATTCTCTACCCTAATAATGGTTGGTTCATATTCTTTTTTTTTTTTTGGTTCATATTCTCTTTTATTGACGTTTTGCGCACCTTTACAACAGTTCTTAATTAAATTCAGACCCATTCCCCCTTTCCTGCCCCTGCCCCTGTCAGAGCTCTTGCATTCTGCCATACATGTCCTTCAGAAGCTCACTGTTTTGGGCAGAAGTTTACTGTTTCAGTCACTTCTTCTACCCAGTCTCTTTTGTTGTTGTTGTTCCTTCCAGTTTTTATCACTACACAACATGCACATATACATGCCACACACATACCAAAACCATGATGCCTGAAAATAAACTACAGGTTAGTTCCAAAACAAGTTTAGGGATTCACATTTTGACAGCACAGCTGCATGCAGGCAAAGAAAAATGTTACTTTACATGCCTACATTGGATAGCAAGTTGATGAGTAACATCAGGTATTATATTTACTAAAAAAAGAAAGAAAGAAAAAAAGAATTACTCAGTTTGCCTTTCAATTGGAGATTTGGGGTTAGCATCCACAAATGAGGGAAACCACTCACCATTTGTTTTTTCTGGGACTGTGTTACTTCACTTAGCATAATGGCTTCTAGTTCCATCCATTTACCTGCTGATGTTGTCTTTCTTTACCAGTGCATAGAATTTCATTGTTTAGATGTACTACATTTTCTTTATTCACTCATGGATTGAGAGACACTTGCATTGCTTCCACCTCTTAGCTATTGTGAATAGGGCTGCAAAAATCATGGCTGTGCCTGTATCTCTGTGGTAGGATGAGTCTTGTGAGTATGTCCAGGAGTGGTATGACTAAGTCAGGTGGTAGCCTCATTTTCAGTCTTTTCAGAATTCCCCACACTGCTTTCCACAGGGGTTGCACGAGTTTACATTCCTACCAGCAGTGGATGAGTGTTTCCTTTCTCCACAACCTCTCCAGCACTTGGTATCCTTTAAGCATTCATTTTGATTCATACAACTTGATTTTACTATTCCATGTCCCCCAGACAACCCATTCTATATAACTAGAGAATACCAAATCTAATGTTCTTTACATTAATTTAATTACCTAAGGCAATAGCTACTCTCCCAGGATCCAATTCTGTTCCAAGATAAATTCTTGAAGATTTCCCTAGATGTCTGGCTTATTTATACAATTTTAACTGCTTAACTACATATTAACATGTCATAGAATATTTTCATATAATTTCCTTTCAGCACTCACAATAAATTCACAAAGTAGATGTTCCAGCATTCACCCTCCAGGTGAGACAGGTGCAGGTCACAGACAGGAAACAGTTTACCCAAAGACACAGGGCAGGTGTCTGGGAGCAAATTTACTTTTAAGGCTTTGATGTCACATCTTCACTTACCATACTCTGGGGAATATGAAAAAGAAAGGCATTGTATTAAGAAAATGTAATGCCAATTGCCACTTTATAGCTTAGCACACAGCGTTGCAGGAGAGAGAACTTCATTGACCCCATGATGAAGGGGTTATAGAGTGAGATCATTTTGTGCTAGTAATAACCCATTGCTCAGGGCAGATTCCTGGGTCTGACTATGAAACCCATTAAAGCAGTTGCTCCCCAAAGGCTACAGAGAAACATGAATTTGTTTGTATGTCTTGCTTCTGCTCTTGAATGTGGACATGTGGGAAAGCTGTTCCTTGTTGGAAGAAAACTCACAAAATAAGCAAACGAGGTTGTATCTATTAACACCAACAAGTGAGAACAGAAAATAGATGACTTTGTAAACCCTAGTTTTTAACATACCTCAATGATGCAGATCCCTGAAGGGTGAAAAAATTAGCAATCTGTTCATACTGGCTGCCAGGAAGCTCTTGAATTTTAAATATGGGTATTTCTATTATGACTGTGAAAGCTGACTAAGCTGCATTTCTGAAATTTTAATGAGAAAACAAGCCAGACTAGGGTATGACTGCAAATATTCCAGATCAAACGTATATACACCGATGCAAATACATTAGAGTTTATAGCTTATCCATTATGTCATTTTTTAAATTTTTCTAATTTCTTTAAGTAAAATTCATACTAACATCCTAGAGAATAGTACAATGATATTTTTAATGTCATTTCATATATGCAAAGCACATTCTACTGTCTCCAGCATGTCAGGAATTTGAATGATGTATCATTGAATTATAAGGTCTCCTTCATTTGTTATCTTCATCCTCTAATATTGTGAGTGTGTGTGAGTGTGTGTGTGTGTGTGTGTGTGTGTGTAGACAGATGATAGATATACAACTTGTCATTGGATCAGATTATAGCAAGTCATTATTTCAAGGTGATACTATGCATGATTCTTGATGAGAATCATGTATGAAGGTTGAGTGAATGATACACTATTCAGTGTGCCTCGAATAGAATGATTCTCACTTATTTCTAGATGTAGAGTTAGAGGGAGAAAATGCCAAGTCAATAAAATATACAGACTCACCGAGCAGCGGGATGTGGCAGGACACCTCTCTAACCTCCGACTGCAAGGCAGACTTAATGGTTGGCATTTTCCTTGAATCGGTGCTGTGAGGAACACCTTCTTTTATTTTCAGTGATTTGTTTGTTTGTCTGTTATTTTTTCTGAGACAGACTCCTACTACATATCCTACATTGGCCTTTAGTTAGCCATCCCCATGCCTCAGCTTCCCAAGTACTGGGAACACAGCTGTGTATCACCATGTCAAGCATGGAATGTTTCTCAGTACCAAGAAACTGAGCGAACCCAAGAGAGGGAAAGTGCTAACCTTCTAGAGCAGGACAGAAACCAAAATAATCATAAAAATTTGACTTTAAATGTTTTCATGTGTGTCTGTGTGTATGTGTATGTGTGTACATGTGTGCTTACATGTATGTGCAAACACACACACATATGGTAACAAGGATTAATAATTGAGGAGATTTGTCCATAGCATGGGGAATATAAGTGAGAATATGAGAAAAGACCATGCTGAGAGAGAGGATCTAAAGCATGCTTCAGAAAGAATGGTAGCCTTAATTAGAAGAAAGGCCACTTCTAGGGAGAGAGGCTCCTCCCTGCAGTTCTAGACAGGTTTACTGCTTCAATATTTTCTTTCTGGCTATTCTCTTGGTGAGACCACAGCACTGTGCTTTCCCCAGTTGGACAATTATTAGAGGATCACTGAACTTAAGTGCTAAGTCCATAATCATTAACGTGATAGTGGCAACTGGAATTTACTATTGGACTATAAATACATAGAAGATGCTTTCTTTTTCTCTGTGAAATGGTTGATCATGCAAGCAGATGAGAAGGTGGTCATAAGCAAGCTCCACAGCAAGCATGGAGAAGCTTCCTCCATAGAAGCTGCTTAGGGTCCATTGGTAGGAACAAGACAGTGCCCACGTGCAGATACAGATGGGGCTGGTAAGTTTACATGGGAATGACAGAGGAAAATAAGTTTTGTTCCTGATATTTCCTAGTCAGTCAGGGATTCAATATTGTTCTAATTTGATTTTTATTTTCTTTATAAAAAAGTGAAACCCAGCAAGGGTATGGTGGGTCATGCCTTTAATCCCTGCACTTGGGAGGCAGAGACAGGCAGATTTCTGTGAACTGGAGACCAGCCTGATCTACACAGTGAGTTCTAGGTCATTGAGGGCTACATAGTGGGACCATGTCTTAAAACAAAAACCAAACCCAAAACTAAAACCAAACTAAAACAAAACAAAGCAAAATCTCCAGACATGATCCCCTCTTGGGGCTTGCCTGCTCATCCTCACCAATGTGCATGCTGACTACTTACCATCTTGCTGGTACCTGATGCATAGTGCTTTACAGGGTTTCCAAGAATTTAGACACTACCTAGGAACATTTATGTATAATAAATGTCACAACACACACATTATTCATTGGCAACACTTTCCTAGCTATACCAGGGACAGGAATTATTCTACTTTTCAAAGTCAGACAAAACCAATTTCTTTGATTCTCAAACATGATACCTTCTTCCATAGACCCTCTATTTACCTTTGTGACAATCTTTCTTCTATGAGAAGTGATTCTAAATATCAACATCTAGGTAATTTGATCATTGAAATGACTTGAATTTAAGTTAGAATCATGTTTCTTTGTTAAGTATTTTGATTTTGAATGAGTATTTTGGTCTCTTGAAATACCTACTTAGAAGAAACATGATGTGTGAGATGGAAGAGTTGGGGGGGTTACAATGTGTCTATCGGTGACATTAGGACCTGTCCAGTCACTGTGCTTTCAACAGAAGCTAAAGACACTCCCTGAGGATATCTATATTACAAGGTAATGTTCTCAGGTTTATAGCACTCAAACATGAGGATCAGGATAAAGCAGCCTCATGAGCCATAACGTTTAACAGGAAAGCTTACTGCTAAAGGTTGTATAGTACAGAGAATGGAGGCTGGCAGGGCAGGGGTCCTGGGTAGCTCTGCATTCTTTAACCTCCAGTGCTATGGCAATAATAGCTTATCAGATTTCAGTTCTGCAGCATCAACTTGGCAGAATATCTGCTTACATCTTTCATGTTTGATACATAATGTTTCAAGGCTTCTTGTTGTCATCCAATTGCAACAAATAGGAGGAGTCAGTACCTCTAGCCAGCTCTGTGATGAATTATCTTTTTGACATCCAGCAGGACAGGAGGCACACTAGGAGCAAGGATTGTCTGGAAGCTGAGCCCAGGACCTGAGAGACAGTGTTTCCAATCTACTGTCACATTTGTGCTGCACATGCAGCCTTCCCACCACCTCGGGTTCAGAGCTGCTCTTCTAAGCTTTCTTGTAAGCTACCTGATAGAGACACTTTCAGAACATTATTCAGAGAGTGTTTCCAAAAAACGTACTATTTTTTTGTAAAGTAAATTTTAGAAGAGAAGATATTCCACAATGCGAGTGGTGGCTGGCCCTTGATCCAAACATAACAATTGGTACTGTCTATATACCCATGCCCAGCTACCTGAATCTTCTTTTCTTTGTCCATCTCTGTGGCTCCTGTACTAACACTTGAAGCTGCTTACTGGAGTCGTTTTAGTCATTCATGTTGGTAAGAGAGGGCCTTTCCTCCAGCTCCACTTCAAAGTTTCTAGATACTTCTTAATCCTCACGGATACCACTTAATCTTCAGAAGACCTCTCTCTGTGTCCTATACAGATTTCTCTTCTTAACAGGTAATTACAAGAAAATACAGGTGTGATCTTATAAGCTATTTTGAGTGAATTGTGGGTCAAAAGCAAAGGTGAAAGACACTGTCTTTAAATGCTAAATCTTGTTGCGCTCCATGATATCTTCTTGTATTACACAGGTTTCTTTTAAGCAGAGATGTCCTTAGAGCCAGAGATTAATGTTGCAGGCAGAAAGGCTCCTAAACAAAAATGATCTCTGCAAAAACCATTCTCCACACGCAGCCGTCTATGGTGCCATGTGAGAGAAAATTTTCCCTAGCTGAAGACCATCTGGCCATTTTACGTGTGCAATTGGGGGAAAAAAAAAAACACTCTGAATATTTGTCTATGGTTAATTGCATTTTACTAACCATACTTTATCTAGAAACAAGGTTCTCCATCCAGTCTGTGATTTAATTTCTTACCAGGATTGTCCCTTGCGATCTGAATCCTCAGTGAATGGATGTCATGACACCAAGCAGAAGACCAGAGGACATAGGTCAGTTTGACAGTGTTGCTGATTATTGCTGTAATTCTTAAACACTAGGCACAGCCTTAAATGGCTAAGCAGAGAAAGAGGGGCAGGCCAGATGAGCCAAAGCAAGTGACCAAAAATTCATTCTCGTTTTGTTGTAAACTATCATCTTCAGCATCATTAATATGTGCATTTTTTCCAGATAGGAGTGAAATAAAGAGAACAGTCCCAAATCACCATTTCCTTTACAATTTTACTTTGATTAGTGTAAAACCCTTCAGGAACTTCTACATATGAGTTTCATTTATAAATTATATAAAAAATACCATATGTAAAATTAATTATAAAACTAGAAAAATAAAATATAATAAGATATCAAATACTAAAGAAGCTACAATATTCCTCCTGTTCCTTAAAGGATGATGCTCTAAGTAGATTATTGCATACAATCTCCTACTCTTACACAGATTCTCTTCAGTGGGGAACATGAGCTGCCTTTCTGGCTTCTTATTGTCTACTGTATTTGATCTCACCAACTTTGGCTTTGATATGTAGAACTCTAGAAATCATGTGGCCTCGATGAGTTTTCATACTTCATATTTTCAGGATGATTTCAACTTTGTAGATTGCTTCTCTTTTTTGCCCAGTGAAGTAGTTGTCAGTGAAGGAGCAGGATGTGTGCTAAATGCTTACAAGTTGTTATGGAAGAAGCAAAACTCGGAGATCCTTCATCTCTGTATAAGAGATTGGATTATGTATTAATCTGAATACTCAGAAATTGTCCTGAAATCAGGCCTGGCTTGTGTCTTCATGGTGATTTTTATTGCCTTTAGTAGTTCCATCATTTCTGATATTTTATTTGGGGATATTAACTTATTGTCCTGTGCTTAAAAATGATCTTAACCTTTATAAATGACTCTGAAAGACAAGCAAGCATGGTCGGTACTACATCTTTCCTTGCCTGTTTATTTTATTTATTACTAAGCTATTTATTTCAGAATAAAAAGTTGATGTCTGTGGTTTTAATTTTTTTCTCACAGTTAAATATGGTAGACACAAAATTTTGCCTTCACTCAAGATCAACCTTGGTATCATCCACTCTGCTTTGGAATCCAGAGAACAGAACAGATTCTCTGTACTTGTGTGGGTTTTTCCACTTGATTTTTGGAAGTTTTTCACTTATAATTCATGCTAAGCTTGGAAATTTATACAAAGAATGCTAAGAATTTCCTGGTAAAGCTCATTAAACATTGTAAAATATTATCATTTTATACAGCTACAGTGTATTATTTTTCTGCTTCTGTGATAAAAGTCTTTCAAAAGTAACTTAACTAAGGAAGAGTTTATTTGGACTCAGTTCTAGAGTGCAGACCACCATGACAGTGATGGCTCAGTGGAAGGAACTTGAGGCAGCTGGTTCAAGTGCATCTGCAGTTGGAAGCAGAGTGAGATGAACGAACGCTGCCATACCCCTCTTCCTTTTAAGGCCTAGCGGTTAAGAGTGCCGACCGCTCTTGCAGAGGACCCGGGTTCGATCCCCAGCACCCACATGGCGGCCAAGAACTGTCTGAAACTCCAATTCCAGGAGAACTCCAGTTCCAGGGGAATCCGACAACCTCTTCTGACCTCCGCAGCATTGCACGTCATGGGTGCACAGGCTTGCATGCAGATAATACATCCATACACATACAGAAGTAAATAAAATTAAAAAAATATTTTATTTTTTATTATTTTATGCATATTGGTGTATTGCCTGCATGTGTGTAAGTGCACCCATGTCTGGGAATGCCCAGAGAGGTCAGAAGAGTGTGCTGGATTCTCCTGGAGCTTGAGTATGGACAGTTGTTAGCTGCCAGGTGGGTGCTGGGAATGTAATCCAGTCATCTGCAAGAGCATACAGGAGTAAAATCTTTTAGCGAAAAAAAAAAAAAAAAAAAAAAAAAAAAAAAAAAAGGAATCTGTAGGAGTTATTTCCATTTGCCAAAGTTGATTAGGACAAACATGCAGGGTCTGATTTCTTTCAAGATGATGGTGCCCAGTGTTGAGATTGTATCTGTGATAATCGGAAAGACAGTCAACATGGTGATTTCCTTCTGTGGAGGCCTTCAGTCTGTATGGGACTGAATGTACTGTATAAAAACGGAAGGAGGTCATCTATATTGAATAGAAATAAATAAAATAATGGAAACAAAACAGACTAAGTGGAAAATCTTTTAGACGTTCTTCCCATTGAATGGTCTTTGCTCTGGGTGCTACAAGGTGTTTGCCTGGTTCATTGGCTCCACTTGAAAGCACACTGCTAGCACATTAGGAATGGGATGCATGTTTATGGAAGGAAATATTTATATATGAAGTAATTCCACATAGAGGTAGATGAAAAGAAGCTTATGCTTAGAAAACAAGAAAAGCATAAGTTACCTAAATTCGTCTGAGATCTGTTGTAGAAATTTGAAACTTTTTGGAGATATAGAAGGATAACTAATGTCAGGATCTTGTCCGTTTTGATTTAGCCCTGTTGAATAAAAGCAATCAATTATTTGATGATTTGGCATAGAACTTCTTTGTTTATAGGCACTAGGTAGAAGTAACCATTGAAAAATTGGAAGTTAAGTGTCCTTCTGTTTGTGAAAAGGTAGTTTAAAAATAAACAGGTAAATATAAGCACAGGTGAGAAAGTTGTTTATGTTTTTCACCTTCTAGCTATAATTTCTCTAGTAAAGGAGGACATAAAGGGGTTCTACAATGTAGTAGGATGAATTTAAATCAGTCTCTATTTATTTTATTTTTTTATTGATGCTTTGTGTATTTCATACATCATTTTCCAATTCAGTTCAGGCATATATCCCTTTCCCTTCCCCGCACCCCACCCCTACCCATCCTAGATCATGCATTCTGCCATAACTTTTCTGCATCTTTCTCTGCTTTTTTGTTTTGTTTTGTTTTCATTTTTTAACAATAAGTGATAATTTGTGAGTACAAGCATCCTTCATATAAAACCAATTTGCAAGCAGTTGTGCCATGGCTAATGCCACAAGCTTACATCCTCTACAGGTTAAGAGATGTTATAAGCCACAGTAAGACCCTGTCATATTTAACAGGAAAAAATGTAATTCATGGATTAACACACCATCCAAACATATGTTTCTATACCAAAGTAACCTACCATAACTTTTAGTGCTGTTTAAATACCTATATATCTAATTGCTTGTGCTTCATTAGTAGGATCGAAAGGTTATTCCTGGACAAACTGTCAGCCCATGAAAGGAAACAGCCAGAATTGACCAGAGTCCAAGACAACAGCTCCAGAGAGAGTGGACTGTTTTGCCTCTCATCCACCTGTGCCCCTTTTTCAAGCCTAGGGAACAAGTCTGCGGAAAAGGCGGTGTGTGGAGATGTAAGGGCTGCGATCGTGGGTGAATGGTTGAAATTAAATGTGAAACTAGCAGGGACAATGATATCTGGACACTCATGTGATACAACTTGATTTTGGAACATACCACCCTCATCCGCCCCGCTAGACAGAAGGTGGGCTGTGGGGGTTTGAGCACAACAGCTGCAAATTGGTTTTTACATGATGGATGCTTGTACTCATATTATCTCTTAAAGCTAAAAATGGAAAAAAAAAACTGAGAGAAAGATGCAGGACAGATATGGCAGAGTACATGATTGGGATGGGGTGGGGGGGGGGTGAGGAAAGGGAAATATTTGCCTGAACTGATCTGGAAAATGATGTATGAAATGCACAAAGCATCAATAAAAAATGTTTAAAAAAAAAAACTAAAAACGAAAAAAAAAAAAAAATAAAGAAAGAAAAGGGCACAGGGTGGATGAGAAGTAAAACAGTCTACTTTCTCTGGAGCTGTTGTCTTGGACTCTTTAGTCAATTCTGGCTGCGTTTTCTTTCATGGACTGCCGCTAATGTCCAGGCATGACCCATTTCCGGATCCTAACTAATGAAGCACATGCAATTAAGCATAGTATAGGTATTAAAGAGAGGTACAGAAAGTACATATAATTAATAATATAAAAAAGGCCTTTCAATCCTCTAATGAAGCAAAGCAATTAGAATATAGTATTTAAACAGTACTAAATTGTTATGGTAGGTTACTTTGGTATACACCGATGTTTGGATGGTATGTAATCATGAAACCATTTTCTTCTGTTAAGTATGACAGGTCTCCTGTGGTTATATAACGTCTCCTAGCCATTAGAGGATATAAGCTTGTGGCATACAGCCACGTGTTATTCCTCCAAGAAGAGAGCTAATAGCAATTTAGATTGGGATAATACAGACATATGGCGCCCGATGTCTGAACAGTAGGATATTCCAGGACAGGTGAGCTGGTAGCTGGTGAATCAGTTCCTCTTTAAAGAAAAACAAAAATGTGAGAAAAAGATGCGACAATTTAGAATCCTAGGTAAGGATGAAGCCAACTGACACTCCCTAAAATCTGTTGAAAAAAATTTGATATTATCCTTCTTGGAACAGATAATTTGTAATTTATGAGCTGGTGAAAAGAAATAGATTGACAATGTATTCAAGATAACTGAATGCAACATTTGACTGAATTTTGTTTGGGTCTAGATGTAAATAGAAGTTTTTGGATGAAGCTTGTAAATCTTTCATAATAATTAGATTTATAGCTTTAGTAAAGGCTAATTAAGATATCCATATAATCAAATGTAGAAGCATTGGGAATTTTTCCCAATAATTCATTATTCATTATTCACATAAATTGAAAAAAGTTAGAGCTATAGATCGTGTTTTAAGAGAAAAATATGCCATTTAAAAATAGATAGGCCAGGGTAATGTTGGGGGCATGCCTTTTCCTAGCACCGATTGGGAAGGCAGAGGCAGGATGGATCTATGTGAGTTCCAGCCCAGCTGGGGCTACATAGAGACTGTCTAAAAACACCAGAGAGGAGAGAGAGAGAGAGAGAGAGAGAGAATAGGTGTCTAAATATTGAAAGCAGGCAGAAAAATGAAAATATTTTTTTAAATTAAAATAAATAGTAATATGATAGTTTAGAGGGACTATAGCAAGAGAATGAGCTCCAGGCATAGTTACTGAACACCCAGATTGATAACATCAGTGTGGTATTTTCTAAGTATCATAAAATATTTAACAAAATCTAAAAGCTTTAAAATAAACATTGATGAGACTTACATTTTGTTTTTCTTTTTTTATGTGCATGTGTGTACTCTCTGCATGTAAGTAGGTGCACCCATGTCATGCAATGCTGCGGAGGTCAGAAGAGGGTGTTGGATTCCCCTGGAACTGGAGTTAAAGATGGTTCTTAGCTGCCATGTGGATGCTGGGAATCGAACCTGGGTCATCTGCAAGAGCAATCGATGCTCTTAACTGCTGAGCCATCTCTCCAGTCTCCACATTTTGTTTCTCAAACAAATCATTTTAATTATTAACAAAGTTAGGTCAATAACTCCATTGATTTAAGTACAGTTTCAATTGAACTTTGATTAGAAATTTTAAGATTATATATCATCTTTAAGGCTCAAATTTTGCATATCTAACACATATTACTGAAACCTTCATAACATACAAAAGTCTTTTAAAAAAATTCTCCTTACCATTATGGAAATATCCTCCCTTCTCAATCTTGAGACATAAATCCTTCTTTACTAAAGTCATTTTTGTTCTTATATCCTTCTAAAACTTTTCTCTCGCTGATTATCTTAATACCATGAAATAGAAATAACAGTAATAAACAAATTTACCATCTTTGTGAAGACTTTCTCCTCGGGCTACTAAGCAAACTTTGTACCTCATAAGTTTCAAATAACAAATAAATGTTTGATTTCACCAAAGTGGACAAGAAACCAATTTCAAAAATTAAATTAAAGGCGGAATTTCTTGGAATAGCTGACATAAGCCATAATAAGAATCTGATAAGTATAACCTGAATTAGTAACATCTGAGCAAATAAAACTTTTTTATAGTCCAATTTGAATTACCTAACATCAAAGTAAAATATTTTTAAAGGGGTTCTCATAAGATTGTATGGATTTTAATTTGCTTTATTAAATCTAAAATTATAACAAATTATTATCTTGATGCTAAGGAAGGAGTTGTTCTAACCCTGGGGAAAGAGCTCTTTTCATATTTATTTGCTTCTCTCATTGACAAGACCTGAATTTCTGATACTTTGTCCTTCTTTCCTAGAAACATAAAGAAAGTAGAGCACACTGGAATAGTGATTCTTACTGATGTGACTCATTAATACACTATGACCTTAAGTTTTAAGTTTACCTTCATTTTATTTTTTGCCTGGTTAATCTGATTCTGTCTTTGTAGGACCCACTACTCAAACTTCAGGACTAACTATGGGCCATACACATATTACAGAAGTCAGCAAACTTCTAATGTTTAAGAGTTAAAGAGCATCTTTGCTCACTTGTGGGTTGAATTTTCTTCTTCCCTTAAATGTTCCTTTTGAAATTTATTTTTGAATATTTAATTTTTACATTTGTAATCTATAATTAAGGATACTAGTCCACAGTGCACAGAGTGAATCTCTCTTTTCAGAGGGCTATCATTCTGGCTGTATTCATTAGAAAAATCACATTATAGTTTACTAACATGTAATCTCAAGTATTCACAATTGAGAGAACTCAGAAAACAGAAAAGAGTAACTCCTAAAAGAACTAGAAAAAAAAGACTATTATCAGAATGTTCACCCTCTTTAACCTATCTATATCATTTTAACTTGAAAATGAATTCCAGGCAAAATGCCGATGACACAAAAAGCAAGCAGAAGGGCATGAGGAGGGTAAGAATATTCTATCTCAGGAAGAAAAAAAAAAAAACAACAGACTTGGAGATGCAGAGCAGAAGAGCCGCCATGTTCGACCTTCGCATCTGCCCCTTGGTGAAGGCAGAAGAGTGAGGATGAACGTGCAAGTTCTGAGTACATTTCCTTGTAGTTCTGGCCTTGTAAAGATGGAGATAAAAGCAAAACGAATAAGGAATTTTTAAAGCTCTCTGGTACAAGCTATCAAGAAATCCTTGCGCCTGTTGTCACCCACCCTTATGTCTAAGAACACTCAGTAATTCTCTTTCTCCTTGGGTGTGTATACGTAACTGACTTCCGAGGATAGATTTGTGCTCCGTGTAACTCCTGGATTTCCCTTTCTCCTAAGGAGTTCTCTGGCTGGTGATCTGTGAATCTGAAGTAGAGATGTTCTTCCTCGCACAGGGCACTACAGGGCAACTCTTCTAAGCCACATTACAGTTATGCCTGAATAAGGAACTTCACTTTTAGCCTTCATTTAAGGCAAGAGTAGACTGGAACTCTAACAAGCTGTTTTGTCAGATGTCGGAGCCAGGCTTCGCTCATTCTTTTACTGGAACCATGTCTCTAGCATGTATTAGGGAAGTAGGAGCTAGGAGCCACCTTTATCTTATGAAAGAATATGGCTGTTTGATTCCTAGGACAACAATATCACTGGTAAATGCAGATTTCTCAAATTTTCTTATTGTTTTCAGTGAGAAAAGCTTGCCTTTTCCAGTGCTTGATATGTTACTAGAGCACACCCATATTCATTCACTATCTTAGGTAGAGGGCAAGGTGGGTTCTTGAGAGATCAAGGTCAGGTACCCAGCTCACAGGAGAAGCAGATGGCTCAGTGGGATTGTTTACATTACAAACAATGACTGTATGGTGGCAAAATTAGGTAAAAGTTATAGTCTAGACTATGTCTGTATTGTTAAAGGCGTCACTGCACTTTTCTAGGTGATTCTAGGTGTTGTCAGGTTGCCAATCCATACAAAGCATGGCACACAGCCAATTAGCAAAACCAGGAATTATTACTCATATAATCTTATTGGGCAATTTTCAGACCTAATTTAAATTTCACCGATTTTCCCAATAAACCCCGTGTTTTGGGCAAAGATCTTTTCCATGATTGTAGGACAGATACTTGCCATGAAAAGTTACTGTTTCTTTTTATTTTTCTAGGGCTTTCTCTTTCTATCATTTATTCATTTATTTACTTATTTATAATTGCTTCTATTCTTAGATATTTGATGTGTGTGTGAGTGTGTGTGTGTGTGTGTGTGTGTGTGTGTGTTTGTAGGGGTATAGTGTTCTTACATTTAGCCTTAAGGAATTTAGTTCTGGAGGTGAATGTGGTGGTGTTAGGGTAGCAAATAGCTGCCATAGTATTAGCTGGTAAACATTATAATCTCTAGTCTACCTGTTAACAAATAGCTACCACAGTATTAGCTGGTAAACATTATAACATCTCTAGTCTATCCATTAACAAATCTACTTTTCCAGTTTCACTGGTCAATCTTCTGGTCATGATACCACCCCAGGAAAGGTGGGTTCACCTTAAGTCATGCTAAATAAATGAGCAGAATATCTAGTGTGATAATGAGATAGTGAACATTTCCTTCTGGATGTCCCACCTCCCAAGGCAGTGTTTCTGGGCCCAGCCACAGGCCTCTGTAAATCTGCCTGCTTTTCTGAATTCTTTAGAAAAGTATTGCTGGGTTTGGTGCCACATACCTTTAATGCCAGCACTCAGGAGGCAGAGACAGGCAGATCTTTGTGAGTTCAAGGCCAGCCTGGTCTACAGAGTGAGTTCCAGGACAGCTGGAGCTACAGGGAGACCCGGTCTCAAAAAAAAAAAAAAAAAAAAAAAGTATAATTTCTCCTTTTGTTTGTACCCCTTTCCAAACATGCTTTCTTTCATGCTTTGGGCTCCCCTCGAATCTCGTTTCTTTATCTTTTCTCTAAAGCTTCCTTCACCCCGCCATGTGGCTGCCAGTCAGTCACATGTCTGACTTCCACGTGGGCTCTAAACCTGCATGGTCTCATGGCTTTTTCCCTCTCCCCCCCCCCCACTCTCCTCCTCAAGGCAGCTGCTGAGATTCACAGCTCTCCTGCCCTGAGGATTTTTCTTTAAAATTCTAATACAGTTGTCCTAAAGCTTCCATTAGGAGCCATTCTCAAATTCTTTTATGTATTAGACTAAGAATCCTCTGGGGATGCTCTTAATCTCAGCACTCTGGAGGCAGAGGCAGGTGTATCTTTGTGAGAATGAGTTCAGCCTGGTGTATGTAAAAAAGCAAGTTTACTAACTAAGACATGTGACTGTGTTAAGCTTTTTATTTTTGGAATTCACATTTTTCCTTTTAATTTTATATTACTCTAAACTATGCATACACACCCTCTACCCATATACCAGTAATACAAAGTCTAAACATAAATAATAGGTTAATTCTAGAGCCCATTAAGGGATTCACTTTTTAACTGTATCGTTGCTTTCATCTAAAAAAGAAATATTGGGTGCTGGAGAGATGGCCTAGCAATTAAGAACGTTGACTGCTCTTGCAGAGGACCAGGGTTTGATCCCCAGCAAACACATGATGGCTGAGAACCGTTTTTAACTCCAGTTCCAGGGGAATCCGACACCCTCTTCTGACCTCTGAGGCATTGCACTATGCAGGTGCACCAACCTACATGCAGACAGTACATTCATACACACATAAAAAATAAATAAAAGAATTAAAAAAATAAATATTACATTGAGGATGCTTAGTTTACTTTGCAACTAGGAATTTGGTTGCTAGCATCCACAAATGAGGGACACAATTCTTCATTTATTTTTCTGGGACTCTGTTACTTCACTTAGCATAATGTCTTCTAGTTCCATCCATTTACCTGCAAAGTTCTTTCTTTACTGGTGCATACAACTCTATTGTGTAGATATTCTAATATCAGAAAAAATAGACCTCAAGGTAAAACTAATCAGAAGAGATAAAGAAGGCCAGTACATCCTTATCAAAGGAACAATGAACCATAAACATTTCACCAAACTCTGGTGCACTGAGCATTATAAGCACAATTCTGCAGGACCTCAAGACACAAATTAATCCCAGCACATTAATAGTAGGGGACTTCAATACCCCACTGAGTCCTTTGGATGGGTCAACTGGATGAACAAAGAATAAACAGAAAGACATCTGAACTGGATAATACAAGACACCAAATGGACCTCACAGACATCTACTGATATTCCACCCAAACACCAGAGAATATACTTTCTACTCAGTACCCCACAGCATATTCTCTTTTAAATCACTAAGAGCACATGAATAAATCCTATTGTCTGAACTAATTAGGTTACTCCTTTCTTCTTTGGGTCCCTTGAACTTTCAAGGTGAATTATTTGAGATACAGAAACATTTTCTTATGTATTTTGTGAGAATTCAAAAAATACTCTACCAAAAAAAAGTACTCTACCTGATTTGCTGACATATATTTTTTAGAAAATGATAACTTTTTACAGTATTTAAAGCTACATAGGAAAGGCAGATATGGAGGCCTGCTACTCCCTCACAGGGCCTCTGCGCAACATAACTCCTGGTCTTCTCAGGTCTCTTTCATCCACTTGGACCCAATAAAGCTCATTTAGAACTTCTTTCTTCAGGGTTTTAAGCATTTTTTTCCAGGCAAAGAACAGGTATATACATATTTTTGTTCACATTTTTTATATTAACCATTAACCATAGGAGATTACTTCCATAAAGATCTTCAGCTTTCTTACAGCTGCATTTATATTGTAGTTATAGTTTGACTATTCTCTGATGTATAAATCTCCAGACAATTTTAGTCAGGCATGGTGGTGCATGCTTTTAATCCCAGCACTTGGGAGGCAGAGCCAGGCGGATCTCTATGAGTTCAAGGTCAGCCTGGTGTACAGAGGGAGCTCCAGGTCATCTGGGACTAAAGGGAGACCCTGTCTCAAAAAGACAAAAAAAAAAAAAAGAATCTTCGGACAATTTTCACAATTTTAAAAATAGAAACAATGTGCCAATAACATTGTACATATGTAATATTTAGGGAGACCCTGTCTCAAAAAGACAAAAAAAAAAAGAATCCAGACAATTTTCACAATTTTAAAAATAGAAACAATGTGCCAATAACATTGTACATATGTAATATTTTCTTAATGAAAGAGTAACTTTACCTTAGAGTTTACCATTTTCACTGTGCCTTGAACTAAATCATCTGTATATTTCTGTCATATTAGTTTTCTTTTGGGATATTGGAATAAGCTCTTATATTTTACATCAAGTGACATGTTTATTTTCAAAATACTATTCACCTATCATGAATACCTACAGCAGTTCTATGGACAGACATAGCAACATTTACCTAGGGGCTACAGAGATGACTTAGTGGTTAAGAGCACTTGACTGCTTTTGCAAAGGACCCAGGTTTGGTTCCCAGCATCGACATGGTGGTTAACAATTGTACACAGCTCCAGTTCCAGGGAATTCAAAAGCCCTCTTCTGACCTCTGTGGGCTCTGTATGCACCTTGTACATTTACCTACATACAGACAAAGTATTCATATTCATAAAATAAGAATAAAAAAGTCCACTTTTAGGGTAGAAGCATTATAAAATGGATATCTAATAAAATACTTATTATCATTTCTAAGAATAGATATATGAATATCCCAGTTCCTGAATGTTTATATTTAGATTATATGAATTATTATTTTTAATTTTAATTGTTTTGGTCGGTAAGAATTTTAGAAAATACAGAATTTCCCAAAGTTGCATTATTATTACTCAGAAAGCATTAATTCCTCATTTATACATAGGTCTATGTAATTGTTCACTTTTGTGAAATATTAATTGGACAAATTGTTTTAAAACCTTAAAAATGTATTATATCATCCCACTTTTTTCAACATTTTATTATGTTTAAAAATTTTATTTGCATACAATATAATTTGATGGTATTTTGATCCCCTCTCCCATCCACCCCTCCCCTCACTGCCCCTCACATCTCTCAAATCTCACAAGAGAAATTTCATGTGGTGATTAAACCAGAAACCCACGATTGGCCAAGGTACAGAGAACGAGAGGCCACAGAGTGCTCACCATGAATAGGACACGTATTTCAGACCTCTGTCTCAAGGCCCAGGGAATACTGTTGAAGAGGAGGTAAAGAGCCATGGGTGGATGACTAGGAAACAGAGTCTTCCAGACAGCTGGTCAGTTACACATATGAACTCACAGCAATAAGGACTGCATGCATAAGTCCTATGCAAACTGAGTCCAAACAAAATCCCAGCATGAGAAAGGAGATATGAAATCCTAACCCAACCCCTTTTATTATTCTTAATTAGGTGTAGAATGTATGAATGTGAATGTGGGCTTATGTACATGAGTGCAGTGCCTACAAAAGCCAGAAGAGGACGATGGATCCCTGAAGCTGGAGTTACAGGTTTGTAACTATGAACCAGACTAGGATCCTTTGCAAGAACGATACATGATCTTAACCTTTTAGCTATCTTTTCCAGGGCCCCTCCTTTTAAGAAAAGCTTTTATTATTTTTAATTATGTGGTCTACCACAATTTTTAACCTCGGATCATTTTATACTACAGGAATGGGAGAAGGGTAGGAGATATTGTTTTGCTCGCTGTTGTAGCATCAGCTCCCATAGACAATAACTACACAAAAGCATATGGGTCTGTTTTTATAATTTGCCAGCTAAATTTACAACCCTGTCCATGTGTGATAATTGAAGCCAGCTTGTCTCAGCTTTATCCTCAATTCATATTTATTGAACAACATCAGAGCTGTGCATCAAAACAGACCATGAACATATTTCTTCCAATGCAAAATGAAAGAATTATATTCTGCATATTAAGGAAGAGATTCATGAGGTAGTACTACAAAGTCCTCATTTGAAAACTATGGGGGGAAATGAGCACTTAAACACAAATATTCCTAATTCCTCAAACAATTAAGTCAGAAGAGTTCTGTGAGGGAATATTCTTTGTTTTTGTTCCTATTCTTTATATATTTTGAGTAATAATATCCTGTTATGATTCAAAAATGAGTGCCTTGTTTTTTGTTCTCCCTATTTTTCATATCATTTGTAATAAACTTCCTGTTTAGAGCCTTTCTTTGTATATTCCTGTCTTGTTTTATCTTTCTCATGTCCTCTCTCTGCCTCAACAAACAACATAAAATACATTTCTACTTGCATTAGTAAACAATTTATTTCTAATTTGCATTTTATTTTTTGTTCAGCAAAGGGCTTTTCTATATGTCGTCCTTTGAAATGTCCCATCTCTGATGACAGTGTGCAATAAACAATAGGAATTTTTGAGGCACATGCATTTTCAGTATTCATTTGTTTTAAATTAACCAAGTAAATAACACAAGAAAATATCTACATGCTTTTATGACTATTCACTATTGGATGCATGTAATCTACTTATCATTTTAAAAGTAAAATATCTTTGGTTATTGTCAGAACCCAGATATGACATTATAATAAAAAATCAAATATGTAGCATTATTCCAGAAAGTAAATTATTTTGTTCTGGAAATATTAACCATATTTTTCAGATTCTTCTGCATGATATTATAAGATATATTAAAATATATTTACATGTGGTTTTATAGACAACACACATTGCGTGTGTGTGTGTGTGTGTGTGTGTGTGTGTGTGTGTGTATGCATGTCCATGTGTCTTTACTCATGTGAAGATATGAAGTCTGGACAAAAAATGTTTGCCTGATGCTGTAAAGATCTTTCTTCTCCAGGGTTAATCAGGACTAAGAAGCTGAATCCCGTTTTCATTACCAGTTTATTAAGATCAGCCATACCTGTTGTTTACGTCACATTCTTCCTTCAAATAGCCCTGGTAGGGGAATGATTCCTTTTCTTAGTTAATGAAAATAAAACAAATGAGCTATAGTAGAAATCAAAAGTCACCATAGAATGGCTCCTTGGCTATCAGCTCTCCCAAATGGTCATTAGAGCCCAGGTTGTAGCACATAACAATTGACATTAGTCCTTGCTCTGCACTGCATCTTGAAAACAGGCTGATTAGACATTGAGAATGGACTCAAAGCATTGGCGTAAAATGACTCACAGCTGTCTCGAAGTTGAATCAGGACCGAAGATTCCCTGATACTAAAATAAACAAACAAAACATACTAGGAAAAATTACCTGTGTGAGGCAACAGGCAAAAATTTGCAGAGGTTTGAGAATAGTAGTAACACGATCATTCAAAGAAATATGAATTGAATGCACCCAGTGATATTTGTTATATGTTTTTGGAAATACCAGAGAAGGCAGGCCATAATCCTGAGACATGCTGGCAGTCAGCACTGCACACAATCACAGGCTATTGGAGTGTTGAGCAGTCTCCACTGCATAAATAAGAGTGTGCAAAAATGTATGTTAATACACCTTCCACACAGCATAAAAGCAAAAATTAACACTGCATACAATTTTAATTTATAAAGAGAACTTTTGCAAAATTACCTGTGCAGATAGTGCTATTCATTATTCATGGGATGATTATGATATTTGAAAACATAATTTAAAAGTTAATAATAGTGTATATGTAGAATTGCTAAAATAGAAACAGAGGAAGGTACCTTCAAACCTTTATTCTTTATGTTTATTTGGTGGCTTATGTTTCGTTTGAAGAATTCAGCAGTATTCATCATACTTAATTTGCTCAACAATTTCTTATTAACACTTGGAAAGCATTCCCCTCTACTGAGGTTCTTAAACTCTTTCAATATTTCCCACTGAATTTGGAAATGTAATTAGCAAGCTGAAAAGCATATCAACATTTGATAATTGCACCTAAAATACACAGCAGATTACACAGTTTTACTCTCAAAATACTGTTCCTGAATTCACTTACAGACAATTTCAGTTGTTTTGGCACGTTCCTTTTCCTTCTTTATGTAAACTAGTGGGACTGAATGATAACGAATTTCATTTTGCTCACATTCCAAGTAGCTCTTTTCAAATAATTCAAAATTTTGTTTTTCTGGAATTCTTCAAACATTTTGTTTGGATTTTTGATTTAGTATTATTTAGTATTAATAAACAAGCTCTAACCTTCAATAGGAAATAGAGGGAACATAACTAATTGCTTTCCTTTGAATTTGTGAGAAGTAAATTCTGGCATTTTTATAAGCTGGAGCATTTGTGCAGAGGACCTTGAAAATTAGCCATTTGGCCATCTAATATGACTTTTGAGGCTCTGTATTTCCACCTTTACCTACCCAACACTGACATTTCTGGTGGAAAGTGTTGAAAAATGTACCAACTTCTCAAGTTCATTACACCTTGAAAGTAATTTTGGCCCCAATGTATATTCCCGTAATGGACTAGTATTGTGCCAGGGTCAAGGATCACCCTACTTCCACTGCTGCCACATAAATCTTTCTATAGCTTTTATTTAAAATCATATCCAGGGGCTGGAGAGATGGCCTAGCGGTTAAGAGCGCCGACCGCTCTTGCAGAGGACCCGGGTTCGATCCCCAGCACCCACATGGCGGCTGAGAACCGTCTGAAGCTCCAATTCCAGGAGAACTCCAGTTCCAGGGGAATCTGAGACCCTCTTCTGACCTCCGCGGCGTTGCACGACACGGGTGCACAGACTTGCATGCAGACAGTACATTCATACACATACAGAAATAAATAAAATTAATAAAAAAAATAAAAAAAATAAAATCATATCCAGAGAATTGCTTAAAATAATCTCTAGATTTCTTCCTATCAGGATTCTAAAGATTGATTCCATTAAGAACACAGATAATCCTTGCAAACATAACAAAAATAATCTATTACTAACTTCAAAACCCATTAATGACATAAAGCCTTGGGCATGTATACTGCTTTAGATAATTATTTCAAAGCAGAGAGAATGTTATATAAAGACGACCACTCACTGCCTTCAGGATAGCTGTTATTACAAGCCAAGTGTCTTAGAAACATAAGCACAAAATTTTTTGTTGCTATTAAATGGGCATATTTAAATGACAGGCTTTCCATTTTATCTAAATAAACTCTGGAAAAAGTAACTCAGCTGTGCTTCAAACTTTGTTTTATCATCAATACATGTAACATACTCTTCTAATGTGGAGGACCCCAGAGCATGTGAGTACATCACATAACAGAAACATGCAAAACTAGACTGGAAATGATAAAGGTAATAGATGATAAAGAAGAAACTACTACACAGGAAGCAAGGTAATGATAATTTCAAATGCTGAGAAGATACACAGTAAAAAAAATGTCCATATGGAGGTTGTAATCTGGTTTCTAATGTGGAGATTATGTAAAGCAGGGTGGTGTTTTCAACATAGCAAAACAAATGACAGCAAGGACTCAAGATTACGAATGTCTGGAAGACTGAGTTGTAGCAGAGTGGTACAACACTTGCCTATGAAGCATGAGGCACTGGGTTTGATCAATAACACTGTCAAAGAACAAAACAAAAAAAATAATCAAACCAACCAAACAAATTAAAAAAAAAAAAACAAAATTCTAATGGAAGAAAAAAAAATGGAATTATATATCATATATCTTATAATATATATAATATATATATAAGTATATAACTCTGGCCTCTCTACTCCATGAAACGTTCCTGCCTCCCCCTCCTCAGACCTCCCACTTCTGGAGGCCCTTGCATGTTGAAGTAAATTGAAATAGTGTGCTTCACTAAGGTAGGGGTGTGTGTGTGTGTGTGTGTGTCCTGATACCTCAATGGCTAATGGACACTCTGAGAATCCATCAGTATGCCTCAGTCTGTGAAAGGCATGTCGTATTCTCATTGCTTCTGAAAGAGGCATATTTAAGTAGTAACGTGAGAGACAGAGAAAACAAGCAAGCAACAGAGATAGAAGAAAGGAAATGATACAGAAGATGATTATGGATGCAAGGTTCTTCTAGGGCAACAGGACATTTCTCAGCCGCAGCTGTGCTTGTCCTTAGGTGCTGAGCCCTGACATTCACCAAAGTTTAACCTGAGACGTTGGCTCCAAAGTTCCCTATATCAGGCCAGTGCAAATTAAAGATGCGGACACTTGTGGGAGCATGCAACACAGAAGCAAGCATATTGTGTTTAATTACAGACAAGTGAGAAATTAAAGAGAGGAAGGGAAACTCCTGAGAATGGGCTGGGTTCTCAAGAAAGGAACACTCCTCGAATTTTTATGTCTAGGGGCTTTTGTAGGCTGTGGCAGAGACTGGACAAAGGCTGAAGTAACTAATAAGATTGTGTACTTCTTGGGGATATCATGGCCGAGCCAGTGGAGGGGACCCACTCTGCATGCAACCCAGGGAGATGGTCAAGCACTGTTGATACCATGCCCATCCAGGTAGGATCTGCTGAACCCCCATCTGTCCATTGCTCACTCCAGCTTTGTTAGTTATTCCCTTAGGCTATCTAGCTGTTAGTGACTAGGATGGTGTGACTCTCCTCTGGCACTACAGGTATCTCAGGTGCTGTTACTTATACTCAGCTCTCTTTATTTCTTATGGCTACTAAATGGTAGATGCAGTTGTTCTTAGTTAATCCCTTGCCAATGGGTGGATTTGGTCTCTTTCCTGAAATAAGCAAACAATTTCTTAAAAATTATCTTTATATAGTCTGTTATAATTAGCTTCATTAGAAGCAAGACTATATAAAAGAACGACATTGTTTTGCATTTGTTTCTCAAGGGATCTGGAGTAGGGCACCACCTGGCTTGCCATTGCTGGCCTACAGCCTTATCCCTCATGTCATTTAATAAGCTCGGTTGTCTCACACTCACCATAGGACCTCTTATTCATCTTCTTTGGTCCTTCAGACTGTTCTATTTTAACCTTTAGTCTTCCTTTCTAACCCCAACCTCTTCTGTCATTGCAGCAAATGTGAGCATCTTACAGTTCACTATGAGCCTTTTATACTTGCAATTTCCAGAGAACTACCTCCTACATCATTAGCAGAGGGCCAGATTGATATATTAGCGAAGTAAAATGGGCCATTCATGAGAAGTAGAGAATCACCTCCAGACATGGGAAGAGTGCAGACCTGTCCTCTCCATGAACCACCATGAATATAGAGCTAATGGTCAAATCGAGACTGTCCAAGTAGCCTCTGATAGATTTGCTGAACTTCAGCTGACAACCACAGGCCATTAGAAGGCCAGTGTGCATCTGGAACTGATGAAGACCAAGAAATAGAATCCTCTCTCTTTAAATGTGGTGGTAACAATTGCATAAATCACACTTCTCATTAACTCTCAGTTTCCCAGGGCCAGGGTCAAGTTCTAGGAGAAAGAGGATAAAAACTGAAGAGATAAATAAAAGGGATTTTGTCATTTATGTGACTGCGATGTAGTTCAAAGTCGACTGCAAGTCCTGAGTAGAACTGAGTTTATCTTACAGTGATTTAGTTGATTCAGAATTAGAGAGCATTAGTTAGTATTAGAAACAACAATTTGTATAAGAAAATATAGTTAAAATTTTGCAAACTCATATTGGTAACTAATTTTCTGCACCCTTACATAATTAGGCATTTGAATATCTTCCTGAAGACAATTAAATAGGATGGAAATATAATAAGCTGACAGGTTGTGTGATCTGATTTTTGTTTTAGTTAAAAAATCACTTAGGAAGAAATTAATTGGATTGGAGTGGGAGAAAAAGCAGCAGGGCATAAAAAAGGAGACTAGTTAGAAGAATACTCCCAAAATTCAGACAGGACTTAAGTTCTCCAAATAATGCACTAGAAAAGGAAGAGCCTGAGTGATGTTAGCCAGAAACAATCTACAAAACCTGATGGAGGCGACACAGTCTGTTGACGGAGGAAATGGGGGACGAATGAATGAATGAATGAATGAATGAATGAATGATTTACTTAATAAGTGAAAATCTAGTAAGTAACAGGCACTGTCTTCAAGGTAAAGGATACACGATTGAGCAAAAAGGACTTGTCATGACTAACAGTGAGTTTATGTTATAAAGGACAGCAAATAGTCAAACAACCACAAGCATGCACATTATAACTTTTTTAAGACAGATTTGGGATTTTCTTATATGATTAAAAAAAATTCACATATGCAGAAAAAAGAGATTTTTTCTGAAAGAAGGACAATGGTATTTAAAGTTGAAAGATAGAGAAGTTTATTCAGAAAGGTCTATCTGAAATTCAAATATTGTGATTATGAGCATCAGAAAGAAACAGAATATTTATGATAACATACCAACCATCACCTGACACTAGTAGGCCTGTGCTTCCACAAACACACACAGACACAGAGACAAAGAGAAAGTAGCTGAAGGGGGTAATTTGCTCTGCTTTCCTGCACCACCTGCTCTGTGCCAGGCTGTCAGACAGACTTTTTAAAAATCTCAAAGTAGCTTTCATTTACATGTCCCTAATGGCTAAGGGTGTTGAATATTAAAAATATTTTAATTTACTTTTATTTCTTTTGAGAACTCTCAATTGAGTTCCATTATCCAATTTTTAATGGGGTTGATACTTCCTGGTGTTGAGGGTTTTGTTATTGTTCTTGTTCTTTGTATACTCTAGATATTAATCCTATGTCAGATATGTAACTGTTAAAGACATTTTCCCATTGCATGGGCTGCTTCTTCACTAGAATGATTTTCGTCCTTTGGTGTACAGAAGCTTTTTAGTTTCATGATCTCGAAATTCGCATAGATTAAATGTACATGGGTCTTGTGCATGCTGTCCTATAGCAGTAAGTTCCTATGAGCAAGTTTCCAGTGTCTGGAAAACTATTTCTTTGTATCATCCAACAACCCTGGGTGAGAGAGAATTGGTTTCTTTAAGGGAGTGATCCTAGATAGGCTGACCAAGCTCCAGCAGATGAATTCACACCAGTGCTATCTGGGGACAAAAACTTGACTTGATAGGCCTTAATATATATGATAGAATGCATTAAATCCATGGAGTTTTAGGGGAGTTCAGATATGGGAGATAGTCTAAATATTAAGATGAATTCTATGAAATGCACAAAGATTTAATAAATACATATTATAAACAAAAATTCATATGGAAACAAAAAGGACCCAGGAAAGACCAAATAATCTTGAAGAATAAAAGCACTGCTGGAGCCATCACCATCCTTGTCTTTAGTTATACTACAGAGCTATAGTATTAAAAATTAAAAACAGCATAGAACTGGCATAAAAACAAACATAGAGAATTAAGGACCCAGATAAAACCGAAACTTCTACAACTACCTAATTTTTTACAGGAAAGCAAAATATACACAGGAAAAATTCATATGAGCAATGATGGAATATTCAACAATGGTGCTGGCCAACCTGGATAGCTATATGTGGAATTAAACTAGATCCTTATTTCTCACTCTGTATACACCTCGACTCCACATGGACCAAAGACCTCAACCTAAGTCTTAATGCCCCGACTCTGATAAAGAAAAAGTAAGAAACACACTTCAACTTCTACGCACAGGAAAAGGCTTTCTGAACCTGGTAATGCGGGCTTTAAGGCCAACAGTTGACCAATGGGCCTATAGTGACAGCACAAACTGGACTCAGTTGTCTAAAATGAGAAAGGAATCCATGAAGTTGGGGAGGGAAAAATGGTGTTGGGAATTGGTAAGGGACTGAAGGGGAGGGAATGATGGGTAGGGGATGGATTTGAAAAGATTTACTTTTTAAACATAAATTCAATTACAATATTTTTAAGTGTTAAAGCAATCATTACAAAATATTTCTCTTCCCAAGATGAACATATTGTTTTATTTTATGAAGTTAATTTTTCAATTCTTTACATGGAGTTGTTGGTCTACTTAGGAGGTGTAACCTACAGTTTTCAAAGCATCGACTTACTTGCTAACATTATTTATTGTACGCATCCCATCCTAAGTGTTCATATCACTAATATGCTACAGGTATGCATCTTATCAGTTTCATTGAATAGTGGGCAAATGTTACATAGTAAATACACATCAGAGCCTCTTTTATAAATAAACACATTTGTCTTGACACCCACTAATAACAATAATATATCTGAAGTAAAGAGAAAGAATGCCTTATCTCAAATATATAGATCATATTTTTCCAGATCCATAAGGAATGTCCCTGATCACCACCTCAGTTATCCTGGCACTTTCTTTTACAAAGAAATAAAAAAAAAAAGAAATGGCACTAAAATTATTTGTTTCTGTCAAATTGTAATCTGGCCTAGAAAACATAAGATTCTTCATTACTTGTGGTGGTGCTTAGAATGTGAAATACCCCCCTTTCCCAGGTGGAACTGTCTGAATATTCTGTACCCTGTCAGTGGTGCTGTTTGTGACCCCCTGCAGTCTTTAGGAGGCATGGCCTTGCTGGAGGAAGGGAGTCTCTCTCAGCAGGCTTCCAGAGTCCTAGCCCGGCCAGCTTCCATTTGCTCTCTCTGCTTTCTGTTCAGGGTTGAAGATATGATCACTCAGCCCCTTCTCCTGCCCTCATATGCCTCTTGTTACCAGGCCTCCCCACCGTGATGGACTTTATCTGTTTGGAATGATGACAACAAACTCTTCTTTGTCACTTTTGGTCATGGTGTTGTATCACAGCAATAGAAAATAAAGCTATACTTAAGAGTGTGCGTGTGTGTATGTATGTGTGTGTTTTATATATATTTTTTTGTTTTATTTTTTTTATTTGTGTTTACTTTATTTTCACATATGTGTGTGCAGATACACAAACCCAGGTGCACATGAAGGAAGACAGAATGATGTTGGATATCCTGTTCTAACACTTTCCCCCACCAATCCTCCTGCCTCTACTCTCCATAGTGCTGGAGTTACAGACACACACAATCGTACTGGTGTTTTTATGTGGCTGCCGAAATCAGTTCTTCATGCTTGCTAAGAAGGGAGTGCTCTTACCCACTGGCCCATTATTTAAAGTCATTTTTATTTATTTTGCTGTGCTTGAAGTTGACTGACCCCAGATGCTTACATGGATGTGCAAGTGATTCACTACTGAGAAACACTCCTACCCCTTTATAATCTTCTTATCACCAAGTAAAATGATGACTATGCCTCCTCCATCATGAATTTGATAGTGGGTATACCATCACTCACTCAGCACACATCCCCAAAGCTTCACAAAAGAGTGCTTATTTATTTATTTATTTTTAAATTTTTTGGTCTTTTTGAGACAGGGTCTCATTGTAGCCCCAGCTGTCCTGGAACTCACTTTGTAGTTGAACTCAAGGAGATCCACCTGCCTCTGCTTCCAGAGAGCTGGGATTAAAGGTATGCACCACCACACCTGGCAAAACAATGTATGTTACAATTATGTTTGATTTTTCAAAATGCTGGTCAAAGACCATTTGCAGCACTGACTTTTACACTACAGACATACTCTAGACAAATGACTTTTACTTAACCAAAATGTTAATCTTATCTTAGCTTGTTTATAATGAAGAAAAGCTCATGGATCCTTGAGCTCCTCTTGTTACCTAAACATAGAGCTCACGATCCTTCCTTACCCATGAACCATGACAATGTATGGGTGTGTGTGTGTGTGTGTGTGTGTGTGTGTGTGTGTGTTCTGAACATGAAACAAGCTCTTGGAGCTGCTCTTTTCTTATTGAAAGCAAGGAGATAATTATTCCATTTGTATTGCAAGCAATAGATGGGATTAAATTGATAATATCCAGGGGCTGTGTATGCTGGTCTAAATCAGTAGAGTCAGAAAGGACAACAATCCTCTGATAAAATAAAGTCCCTCCACTCCTTATTTGACTTTCTGAGACAGGATCTCCCTGTAACCCCAGCTGGCCTGGAACACACTATAGAGACCAGGCTGGCCTCGATTTTACAGAGATTCTCCTTCCTCTACCTTCTCGCAGCTAGCATTAAAGTCATGTGCCTCCATTCTCATCTTTTCCTCACTTCACAAAGCCGGATATACTATTTCAATAAAAGAAATAGTGAGTCTTTGTTCAGGGACACGGTTCTAAGATAAGTCTAAAGGAAAACTTTCTCTGAAAAGTAAACGTTTGAGTCCCCTCTGGGCTAAAATCAATGCCAAGTGTCAGGCATTGACTTCATTCAGGCATTGCTGTAATATGGCACCTAGTAATGCCACACCCACTACACTGAGGCTGACCTGCCGGCAAACATCATTCTGTTGGGATAAGGAATGTCTGTGCCATCAGAAATTCTCCACTAAAATTTCAACTATGTTGTATGAATTAGTGATTCTTGAATCCATTATCAGTTTTGACAACATAATAGAGAATATCAGATTCAATTTAATGTACCAAACATTTATTTAAAATCAACTAAAGATTCTGGATAAAATTCAAATAACTATCTATGGAAGCTGCTTACAACAGAGGGAAGGAAGAGGATAAGTAGATAATTTTTGAAAGGGGAAAGTGGAAGGAAACCTGGTTTGTGCAGCATTTTGGAGAGTCACTTCAGGGGGCAGGTTCAAGGTAGTCTATAGTCCCAAGTGTCCTAGGGGATTTTGAGCAAGAGAATGTGGTAAAAAGCTTGTATCAGAAACAGTTATGTTCATTAATGCCTGAAAGTAGGTGGTAAGTTATTTCTAGGGCCCATTAAGATATTCACATTATGGGGCTGGAGAGATGGCTCAGTGGTTAAGAGCACTGACTGCTCTTGCAGAGGACCCGGGTTAGATTACCACCACCCACATGGTGGTTAAAGACCATCTTTAACCCTGGTGTGGTGGAACATGCCTTTAATCCCAGCACTTGGAAGGCAGAGGTAGGCAGATCTCTGTTAGTTCAAGGCCAGCCTGGTCTATAGGGTTAGTTCAAGGCAAGCTGGGGCTACAGGGAGACCCTGTCTCAAAAACACCAAAAAAATTAGCAAAGAAAAAATATTCACATTATAACATCACAGTTGCTTTCAGATAGAAAGAAGATGAAACTGATCAGCAAATACCAATTTGGTTACAAACAGCTTGATGCTTTGGTGTATGATTTTACAGTGGGATCAATATAGATGTGATATTCCATGCATTTCAAAATCCTCAAAGAAAGAACTATGTAATTTTGTTCAGAACTGTGGAATTTTTAACCACAAAGAAATTATACATGTTTAATGACCTAGACATGTTCAGCAGTTTTAGGTTTTGAACAATGTATATATGCATGAAACATCATGTGAACCTATAAATATGTACAACTTTATATTTGTATATGTCAGCAAAAATAAAAAATAAATAAAAATTTTAAAAAAGTGATGTTGCAGGAGCTATCAGCACACAAGAGCCAAATCTCCTATTCTACTATAATTTTTAATAAAGGGAGCACAGTAGTTCCTGGAGTAATGGTTGTCACTGAAGCTAGGTGAGATGTGGCCAAAGTTATCTATCATGCTTATCAGAATCTAAAGAAATCCTCAAAACAGATCTCCAGAAGAAACTAACTCACAATTATTGGCGTGCCTAGTGGATAAGACTAGAATGTAAGGAACACAATAGATCTCATCCATTTGACCACAGCCTAACATAATGAATAAAGAGCTAAATAAGTAATAACTAGACATAAATAGACCTGTGAAGAGGATAGACATATGTCAATATAAAAGAATTCCAGACAATATATGTAGATAATTGTGCATGACTGCCCTATGAGTCAGACACAAGCCATCGCCTAAGCTCTGCTGTGTTCACTTTCCTAAGAACATCACAGTTGGACTTCATTGTTCACACCCCTGCACAGAGGAGGGGCAGGCAGGAAATGTCACACCTCTCAACTGTGATGAGGAGTTTGGCCCTAATTGCATGTGGTCTGGGGAATGCTAAGATTGGGTTTCTCACCACTTTATGCAGCTATGGGAAAACCATAATCCATACTTGGGTGAAGACTTTCCCTTTTGGCCTTAGGTGGGGGGAACCAAACTCCTGTAAGTAATCCCTCATCCACCACTCTGTAAGTAAGACCAATAAACTCTTTGGTTTCCCAGAGGGTGCTTTGGTGGAATCATATCTTATTTTGTCCTTGGGACCCAGGAGGTAGGAGATAGACATCGTTTACATCCCCACCCCAGAATGAATCTCAGCAGTGATGTAGCACTATACACTGATGAATGTCAGCAGTATACTAAGTTCTCAGTGCAGTAGCACTAGGACACTGATGAATGTCAGCAGTATAGTAAGTTCTCAGTGCAGTAGCACTATACACTGATGAATGTCAGTAGTATACTAAGCTCTCAGTGAAGTAGCACTAGTGCACTGATGAATGTCAGCAGTATACTAAGTTCTCAGTGCAGTAGCACTAGTACACTGATGAATGTCAGCAGTATACTAAGTTCTCCGTGCAGTAGCACTAGTGCACTGATGAATGTCAGCTGTATACTAAGCTCTCAGTGATGTAGCACTAATGCACTGATGAATGTCAGCTGTATACTAAGCTCTCAGTGATGTAGCACTAGTGTACTCACTTCTGGTCTGATTTTCTTCTTAGGAGTAAAGTATGGAAATAGGGAAGAAATGAGTAACTTCATAGAGCTGAGACCTGGCAGACAGAGGAGAATGGACATTTACATCTGAAACCCGCCTTACAAAATTCTAAGATCTTATTCTAATCACAAAAAAAGGATTTGAGAAACTAAGACTATAATACAAAGTGTCTAGTCAGTATTCTTAAGAAGTGCCAAGGTCACTAAAAAAATGAGAGACAGAACTTCCACAGACAAGAGGAGCCCAAGGCAATATGATGAGGAGATGTAATATGCATCCCTGAACAGAAATAGGAAACTGCCAACACACTAAGGAATGCCAAATAAAACATGGGCTTCAGCTAAGACAAGGGTATCAATACTTGTTCATAGTTAATCAGTGTATCACACAAAAGTGAAAGCAATATGATAAATTAGCTGTATGTGAACTCTCTGAAGTATCTTCACAACTTTTCTGTAAACCTAAAATTATTCTCAGTGAAGGGGGTTTGTTGTTTAAAAGCTGGTATTGCAAATGGTAAAAATTTAGTATGACTACTTTCAACAAAACACACTGTTTTCTTACCATACATTTCAAATTCCAACTGACTTTACCTATGTTCAAAAGTAGATTTTCTAGTTCTACTCAAGAACAGGCTGACAACTTAATTCCAATTTAGGAAGCTGGCATCAAAACCATTAGTGGCAGAGGTGAGTGACTGTAACAATACATTTTCAACATCATCAGAGCCTGCTGGCCTGCAAATCCGTATATAATACAAAGTGTTAGGAGACAGTAAATTTAATATGATGTAATGCCAAATGATCAATTCAATGTGCCTTGTCAACAGAAAACTAGCAACTCCCTGCAGGAAATCATCCAAGTAATTGCTATGTAAGACAGATACAGTCCTTTGAGCAGCTGCTGGTAGCTCAGGAGTGAGGAAGGTGCTGATGATGTCTCTGCCACCGTTTCATTGACCCTGCATTTTTCCTCCCCTCTACCCTGTCTTGGTGATTGTCACTAGCTGATCCCTAAGGAGAGCATTAAACAGACTTGTGAGGCCGCTCAGCATAGCCCAGACTGAACAGCTTCCAGGTTGTTAATATGCCACCCCATCCTCCTATTGTTATCAATTATTTTCATTCAATCTTTCTGCTCAATTTTATATTTCCCTTATAGAATTAAATCTAATATTCCTAAGAGTTGAAGTCCATCTAGAACTGGGTGAAGGGTTTAAATACATTGATTAGATGTTAATGCTTTCTTAAAGAAGCCTTATAGCTTGGACACTTAGTAACAAGAATATTGAGGCTTAGAAACTTGAAGTAACTTGTGCAAGATCACAGATTAGCAAATGGCTGAGCCATGATCTGTGCCCATATAATACAATTTCCTCTACAAGGAAACTTTTCTTCCTACAAGAAGGAAAACAAATCTCACATGTCTGATGAAAGCTGAAACTAACAAGATTCACAAAACCCTCCCCAAGTTCCCAGAAGAAATAACTAGAGGCTGAGAGGAGACTCTGACCTGTTCATCTGCCTGCAAATCCTGCATGGAACTCCCAGGAGTGCAGTGTTCCTCGGTGGTCATCCTTGCTGAGGTGAGCTTTTTGGTGATGCAGCTGCTTATGTCTTTGTAGGTGACTAGTTATACATGCAGCTGTAAGCAAACCACATAAAGTCAATGATTCTCCAATTTGGACTTTAGTAGAATTACTTCTTCAGTCTCTTGTTGATGCCTTCCTTATCTAGGGTGAGTAGATGTTTGTTCTCATCTCCCCAGGAAAAGTCACACAACACAGCAGTGTCCTGCTCAGATTCACTATTTTGGGCATGGATGGTGACAATATGTTCATGTGTTTTCCCACAGTATTCTGAAAACTTATTTATTTATTTAATTTGTTTATTTACCTATTTAGTATATATGAGTGTTCTGTCTGCATGCATGTAAGTGCACCAAATGCATGTGACACCCACAGAGGTCAGAAGAGGGTGTCTCATCTTCTGGAACTGGAGTTATAGATGGTTGTCAGCTGCCATGTGGATGCTGGGAACTGACACTGGATCCTCTGCAAGAGTGCCTAGTACTCTTAACCACAGAGTAATTTTTCTCCAGCTCAAAAACTGAGAATTCTAATAAAATAGAGTGTACTCTTTTGGGGGGGGCTCTGCCTCTCCTACGGTCCCTAGGAATAATAAAAACCATTTAACAAATGTTTATTAAATAAAATATAGATACATTTAAGATATAGTTTTACTTTCTTTGAAATATATACATTTAAAACTCTATTGGCTTAAATATTCATGTGACGTTCCTCTAAATTTGTTATGTTTTGTTATTGATGTAAAAAGTCACAGTAATAATCAGTTAAAACTTTGAAGTTCAGATATTTAAAGAATAAACGAGGCACTGAAAGTGGCCTTTTCTAGTTGCAAAATATCAGGTCTTGAAATAAAATTTTCTGGAGAAAACATTTTCAGGAATGTTCAGTACCAGATTGTTTGCATAGCCAGCAAGGCAGTGTGATTACCTGCAGTAGAAAATCTCTTTCTGAAGTGGCCTGGTGCTTCTGTGAAAGGCAAAGCATGATTTGTTGTGACACTGAGTTGTGAGGAAAGATGCTCCATCTACCTGGGACTGATAAGCATCTACATGTTCGCATGTTCTGGGACGCTCTGTCATTTGTTGTGTGCTGTAATAACTCTTAAGGAAGGAGATTACCTGTCTCCAAAGACAGAAAGATGCCAGGGGACAGATGAAGCAGATGCTTCTCCAGTTCTAATAGTAGCAATATTGCTTCAAGAATTTTCCATCAGCTCATGCATTCTGTAAAGACACATATTGAGAAGGGATGTTCTGAACTTTATAGGCATTCCTTAATGTTATGAAAGAAGATCATTATTACAAACCTCAGAAGTTTCTGCAAGGTAACAGCTATGAAAATACTAGACTCCAGAAATAATTATATCTTCTGAAAAATGTCTGTTTTGACTGCTTGATTCTTAACCCTGGAAGAGAGCTCTGTGCTAGGGAAGAGGTTGGCATATAGCTGTGTGAGGATTTGAGGGGATTTGGCACCTACTTTTACATATGAAAAATAATAACCTTGGGGGCTGGAGAGATGGCTTAGTGGTTAAGAGCACTGAGTGCACTTTCAGAGGACCCAGGCTTGATTCCCAGCACCCACATGGTGGATAACCATCCTAACTCCAGTTTCAGGGGATCTAAGGCCTTCCTCTGACCTCTATGGGCATTGGTCAGCAGGGGAGCACAAAAATACATACAAGCAATACATTCATACAGAGAAATTTTTAGAAAAGCTAATAAGATATTAAATAATAATAATAACCTAAGAATTTAGAACCTGTCATTACAACACAAAGGTACAGAAATGGATGGTAATCATCAGCTTAGGGACAATCTGTGAATTTCCCAGTCAGTGGGCCCAGAGAAGTTCCCTAAAGTCCTGTCCTCTAAGACTGCTGTCTAACATTCTTTCCTCAGCCCCCGGAGCAGAGCTTGTCACAGAGTTCTCTCTGAAATTTCCATTTAAAACAAATGTGTGAATTGATGAGGATTTATGTAAAGTAGTGAAGATATTCTGTCAAGAATCTGTGGGGTCGGAAATACTGTGCAGCAGTGGCAGCCATATGCCTGTATATCCCAAATCTAATTGGCTATTAGCTCTCTCCTTGGAAGAATAACCCATGGCTGATGCCACAAACTTACATCCTCTAGTGGTTAGGAGATATTATAAGCCACAGTAAGACCCTGCCATCTTTTTCAGAAAAAAATGTAATTCATGGATTAACATACCATCCAAACATCTGTGTCTGTATCAAAGTAACCTACCATAACAATTAGTACTCTTTAAATACCTATATATCTGATTGCTTGTGCTTCATTAGTAGGATTGAAAGGTTATTCCTGGACAAACTGTCAGCCTATGAAAGGAAACAGCCAGAGTCCAAGACAACAGCTCCAGAGAAAGTAGACTACTTCTCGTCCATCTGTGCCCCTTTTCTAAGTCTAGGGAACAATCTGCAGAAGAGGGGGCATGATAGAATGTAAGGGCTATGATTGGAGTGAATGGAGAAACTTCAACAATTTAGTCTGGACACTCATCTGATCAACTTGATTGAATATACAAGCCCCCCAGCTGGATGGTGGGACCCATGGTCTGTGTGGGTTTGGGCAGAACTGCTTGCAAATTGGATTTACATGAAGGGTGCTTATACTCATAAATTATTACTTATTGTTAAAAAATGAAAAAAAATAAAGTAATTAAATAAGAAAAAATAATTTGTGGGGTCTTTCATGTATTGTTGTTCTGAGATAACCCAATGTGATATCATAATTACCAAGACTTTTATAAATAATAAGAGAAATGTCACAGACTGCAAGGCACCTGGTTCTTCATATCTAACATGGTAAAATTTAACCCTCTTTGACTAGGTAATTGATACCTCTGCAATTCCTGGGCAGCATACAATGGGGCACCATAGTAGTAATACATGGCCAAATTATTCAGAACCATGACCTCAGAGGAATTTCACTACAGAGGGTCTGGAATATTAATTATATCTATATATTAGAGATATATATATAGATATATAGATATATCTATGTATCTATCCATATATCTATATAAGCTATACGTTTATAAAAAATTATAAATATAATTGTTTTAAAATGTTATAAATTTAATCATTTCTTCTTTTGTTCTTTTTGAAGACAGTTTCACATAACTCAAGCTAGCCAGAAACAGGGTCAAAAGCTGGCCTGAAACTTCAGATCTGCCTGCATCCACCTCCAAACATCTGGAACCTGAGCCTACCAGGAACTGAGAATACATCACGTGCCACTACCCCAGGCTTTAACACTAACTCTTTCACAACACTATGCATCTAAATGCCATGGAGAGATTAAATAGAACTAAAAGTCAGTCATTCATTTTAGTATTATTTGAAATTGTTTTCCCTACACATATTTTCTGGCCATCCGGCATGGCCTTTATAAGCTAGTTGTGCAAATGTTCTGTTTAAAACACTATTTAAGGTTTCTACATGGCAAGAAACTGGTAATATCCATAAAAATTCATGATGGGTGCTGACAGGAACATTGGCATTGTTGGTACACGCAGAGAGGCAGCAATATGCCAGCAGAAAGAACAAGGCCAACATTGCAGTGAAGCCTGCTTCAGAGGAAAGGGAACACAGTAAATGCACCCTCAAGAATCAAAAGCCAGAGGGCCTCAGAAACAAAAGGTCTCTACAGCCCTCAGCCTGTGCATAACCTGCGCTACTGCACACCGCACCATTCTTTCATGCTCCTGCTGCACACTGCACCATTCTTCCACACCCCTGCTGCACACTGCACCATTCCTCCACAATCCTGCTGCACACTGCACAATTCCGCCACAGTCCTGTTGCACACTGCACCATTCTTCCACAATGCTGCTGCACACCATTCCTCTGTTTTTCTTGTGCACAAGGCACCATTCCTCTGTTCTCCTCCCTTTGATGTTCAACAGCAAGCTTTCTTTCTTGGTCTTCGCTTTTAGCTTACTCTGAAAATTTCTCATTTTAATTTCTGCTGCTCTTTGTCTCTGGGTCGCAGAGCTCCTCAATTTTCTACCAGGACTTGTGCATATTTTACCTTGTCAGAATTTCCACTCAAAAGTTCATAGAAAGGGTTTCTAGAAGGTTCCTGAGGTATGGCAAATGCCCATGAGCACTCTCCAGAGAAATTTCAGAGCCCACCCAGAGTTCAGGGAGCTTTGGGGTGAAACCCCTATGAAAGAACATCCCAGCACTTTCTACCATCCACAGGGCCACCTCGCTCATCTCAGAGGAGCTCCTGTTTCCTGTTTTGAAGATTGGAAATAAGCATATACTAACAAAAATAGTTATAGCCTAAATTATTATATCTGTAAAATATTTCCACTACTACTTATTGTGTTTGTTAGAAGTCCAAATTGTGAACTGAAGCACTTTTATTCAAGTCTTAAAAAAAAAAGACTTAAAAAAAATAAAACCAGCGAGGCATTCTATTGAATGTAATTGTAACATTTTAAACATCTATAAAAACTTTTCTGGGTAGTTTTTCTATAAAAATCCTATACTACATGATAAGTTGAATCCAGTATTCTAGCTATTTGGTATTAACTAGTCAGCACTCAGAACAGGGCACATAAACTATTCATCCATAATGAATCAGTATTCTGCTATCCCTCCCTCAATAGGCTGTCAGTTTTCCTGGGTCAGTGAGCAAAGGGCCATTTGGCAGAGCTGCCAAACCCCTGTCCCTCCACTGCAGCTTTTGTCCATTCCTTTTATTTCATCCACCATGGGAAAGAACAACAGCTGGACACATCAGTTTGCATAATAACCTCTCCTGCTTCGAGTCTGGTGGAAGGTCAGGTCTCTGTTCTTAACTAACGAATCTCAGGCGGAAACTCTCATTTTTCTTTCGTTTCTTCCAAATCAGTAAAGCTCTCTTTAGACCAAAGCCATACTTTATTTAAAATTTTTGAAAGCTTGACTACAGTTGAAGAAAATGTTTAAAGAAAGAAAAACAACTAAAAAAAAAAATCTCTTATGAATAATCATCCAGCTAGCACTCTACAGTGGTTAGAGATCTTTTTCCCACCATGCACTCTGAGATTTTTGGGGCATATCAAATTCAATTGAGATTTAATCCTTGGCTAGAAGGGAAATTTAAGGATTAATTTTGTTCTGATTGTGCTTTCTGCACAACACTTTCAGCAAAGTGACGAGATACAAAATCACCATACAAAGTACCATAGTCCTTCTACACCAAATGAACTCACTGAAAAGAAGTCAGGAAAACAATTCTATTTACAACAACTTCAAAATTAATTAATTAGTAAAATACCTAGATATAAACTTAGCCAACAATTTCAAAGACATTTGCAATGAGAAATATGAAATACTGAAGAAGAAATTGTAGAAGAGAGTAGATGGAAAGCATCCCATCTGTGTTCATGGATGAATAGAATAGATATTGTTATAACTGCCATACTGCCAAAAGTGATATATTAATTGTAATTGCAGTGATATTTCTGTTCATTTTCTATCCACAGAAATAGTTTAAGAAATTCTAAAATTCATTTGAAAACACAAAGTACTCTGAGTAGCTAAAACATTTCTGAGCCAAAAGAGCATATCAAAGTATATAATAGAAGCATAGTAACAAAAACAAATGCACAGACAGTAGAAGACATAGACATGTAAGAAGCCATCTGATTCATGGAAAAATATGAAAAACCTACATTAGAAAAACAAAACATCCTCTTTAACATGAATCTTGGGGAAAACTGGAGACCTACATGTAAAGGACTAAAACTATATGTGAAACAAAGGAAATACAAAACCTAAATGTAGAACCTGGAACTTTAAAACCTACTCGAGGAAAATGGGGAGACTCCCTGCTGATCTTGGCAGTACATGTACTAAAGTTGAAACCATACAAAGAAGATTGGCATTGCCCATGCAAAAGGACCACATGCAGATTCATGAGTGTTCCATAGTTTTCTGTTGATAAAGATAACTCAATTTGATGATCACGAAACAAACTGATCTAGGCATATACACTGACTTACTGAACAGGACTCCAGTGGCTGAGGGAATAAGAATTCACAAAAGTGAGAGTTCTACTTGGCACCTACTGCTATATTAAAACACTGACCAACTTGGGGAGGAAAGGCTTTATTTGGCTTACACATCATTGTCCATCACAGAGGGAACTCAAGGCAGGAACTCAAGGTAGGTACCTGTAAATGAAGCACAGACCATGGAGGAATGTGGCTTACTAGGTTGTTCCTCTGGTCTGTGCTCAGCCTGCTTTCTTTCTTTCTTTTTTTCATTTGAGACAAGGTCTCCCTCTAGCCCCAGCTGGCCTAGAACCCTCCATATAGACCAGGCTTCTCTTATACTCACAGAGATCTGCTTGCCCCTGCTTCCTGAGTGCTGGGATTAAAGGCAAGTGCTATTGTGCCCAGCTAGCTTGCCTTCTGATACAACCCAGTATCACCTGCCCAGGGATGACATCACCTACAGTTGGTTGTCCCCTTCCACAGCAAACATCAATTAATAAAAAGTGCCTCACAAGACATGCCCACAGGCCAGTCTAATAGAGGAAATTTCCCAAATGAGGTCCCCTCTTTTCAGGTATGCCAAGTTGACAACAGAAACTATCCAGCACAATTGACCCACTGTCAACTTGACACACAACCACATCATTGTTGAACTGTAACCTTTTCATTTCTTATCCCAAGGACCTCATGGTAATATCACAATATGAAATCCCCATAGACCTTAAAAATCCCAATAATTTAAAAAACTCAATGTATCTTTAAAATAATCCAAAGTTTATTAACTGTGGAATCCTGCAAAATAATAAAAAAGTTAAATAATGCCTTATGTCATGATGACAGAACCAGGATACACTTGAACAAAACCAAAGACTAACCATAGACAACTGGGATTCACTCAGAATCTTCTGAGATCCAAAGGGCTTAGGCACATCCACTGTTCTGGCTCTGCCATCCACAGTACACAAAGCCACAAAGCATGCCTCATGGTCTCCAGACTGCTCCCTTACACATCTCCCACTCCCTTGGTGGTCATCTCATGGTCCTGGCATTTCCGTTTTTATTTATTTATTTACTTTTTTTTTTTTTTGGTTTTTCGAGACAGGGTCTCCCTGTATCCCCAGCTGACCTGGAACTCACTCTGTAGACCAGGCTGGCCTTGAACTCACAAAGCTCTGCTTGCCTCTGTCTCCCAAGTGCTAAGATTAAAGGCATGCGCCACCACACCTGGCGGTCCTGGCATTTCTAATATGGTGATAACCATTTCAACTGAGGCTGTACCTTCACCAAGGTTTGCTCCTGTCCTATAATGGTTTCAGGTCTTAGATCCTCTCTGTTACCCTTTCAATCCTGAGGATGTTTATCACAACTGAGGCTGTATCTTCACCAATGGTCTTCCCGGGGCTTTCACTCCCCAGCTTCAGCTGCTCTCCATGACTCCTTTATGCCTTCAAAACCACTACCATGTAGGAGATTATTATACATTACCAAGTCCTGCTTCCAGCTTGAGACAGAGCCTCAAGACTCCTCTGTACCACAGCTTCTGTGTACTGATCCTGTGATGTTGATTTCTTCTTAATTGCAGGTGATTTTTCAGCTCCACCTGGCTAGAATCTATTGTACCAATAAAGCAAAGGTTTCATTTCAGTGATTCAAGTCTCTTGTCAATCATGGCTGATTCTTTAGTCCCAGCCAACCAGAAATCACAAATTCTCAATGCAAAATATCTCATAAACGGTCCTAATAGCATCTTTGATGGACTGTCAGACTTCTCCCTGAAAGCTCACAAACCAGGTCTCCATTATTCAACATTCTTGTTTCAAGTTCCATAGAACAGCCCATTAAATTCTAAACATTCAATGGCTTCTCTAGCCCAAATCTCTAAACACTTCCAAATCTTCTCCCAAACAACATGGTCAAGTCTTCATAGAAATAAGCCCCCATGGGTACCAAATTTTGCCATAGTTAGTTTCTATTTCTATGATAAACACCATAACCAATCAAAGCCAACTTGAGAAGAAAAAGGGTTATTTCTCTTTACATCTTGTAGTCCATTATGGAGGGGAGCCAGGGAAAGAATACAGAGCAGAAACCTGGAGACAGGAACTGAAGCACAGACCACTGAAGAATATTGCTTACTGACTTGATCCTCTGGCCTGTGCTCAGCTTGCTTTCTTATACAACACAGGACCACATACTCAGGGGTGACACCAGCCACAGTTCACTGGTACCCTCACACATAAGTCAACAATTAAGAAAATGCCCCACAGACATTGCCACTTCATCTTTACTGGTAGCTTTCATAGTAATAAAAGGGGCTATTCACACTACTGGAAGAGAAATGTAATTATCCATTGTAGCCAGCTGTGAACCCAGTGAGCTACATAAAACACTCATTGGCCTCATAAGATATACCCAGTGGTACAATAGTGGCACAAATATTATGGGAGTTACCAAACATTCTCTGGTTGGAGTTAAGGCACACTCCACAGATGAAATCCATACCTGGCCAAGAACCTGTGGCTAGGCAGGTCACAGGCCCTAGGAGACAAGCTACTGCTTTATTCTGATAAAATGGCCATCGAATTAAATTAACTCCCAATAAATTTTTACTATAGTGATAGACCAATGAATCTTTTTGCTGTAGATAGTTACTAACACAGAGATTGACAACTGGCCAACCTACAGATAATAAAAGACTTCAGAGTGTTCATCCCTAAATGGGACATTTCTATGACTCAAGCCTCTGGAAGCAGTATGAAGTGGAAATAAAGAATGCAATAGCCAGAGGCCATCAGAATTATAATCAAACAGTATCTGGACACAGTAGGGCAATTACACACATGAACTCATAGCAGTTATGACAATATGTTTAAGTTGTATACAAGCTCAAGCTAAACAAAAATCCCTGCATGGACAGTAGTGTGAGCACTCTAATATGATGAGGATAAGCAATGGATGGCTGTTAGGAGAGGGAGTGTCAGTTTTCTTTACAGAAATAACCTCTGGTAGGTTGAACACACTTCAGGGAGTAGATCTACACCCAAGAGTAATTGGTGAACACAAATTGTACTCCATAGGCTTTAAGAAATAAGAAGAAGGTATGAAGTTGGAATGGGGTTAAGAAGATGGGATGGATCTTGGAAGAGGAGTGAATTTTGATTGAAATACATTCTCAAGAAAGTAATGAAAACATAATTTTTAAAAGAAAACATTAAATCTGGTCAGTAAAATTACTCAGTAGGTACAGACACTTGCTACCCACCAATCCTGGTGACCCAAGTTCAATACAGGAAACCCATAGTGTAGAAGAGAACTCACACCTGAAATCTGTCCTCTTACCCCTATGTTCATGCTATTGCTTGGGCTTCCCTCCCACAATAAGTAAATAACTGTATAAAGTACATGCTAGTACTCTGATCTGTTATAGAATTTTTGTAAAAAGTTGAAATTCATGGAAAATGGTGATGCCTAAATTTAAAACAAATCCAGTTAAGAATCTTTCCCTTCCGTGCTTGATGCAATAGTAAAATAAATCTCACTGGACTAGCCTCTACTTTAAGATGAAAGTTATACAGAAATGAGTTTAATGATCTACCAGTTTTCAGGCACCATCCAGAGCAAGATGCCTAGAATTAGAAGACATGTGTGTGAAGAAACGTCTTACTCATTGTATTAGTCACTTTTCTGTTGCTATGATAAAACCACCATGACCAAGGGAACTTAAAAGAGAAAGAGTTTATTTGACCTTAACCCATTGTGGTGGGAGGCATGGTGGCAGGTGCTGGAGCAGAAAACCAAGGTTCACATCTTTCAATGAGTACAGGAAGCAGAGAGAGAGCAACTGGAGACTGGCAGGGCTTGTCGAACTCTCTAAGCCTTTCCCCAGTGATATACTTCCTCCAGGATGGCCACACCTTCTAAGTGCTCCCAAAACAGTGCCACCGAATGGGGACAAAATGTCTGAATACTTGAAGCCTAAGGGGACATTCTCATTCAAACCACCACACTTATTGTTCCACACAGAGAACATATGAAAGAATTCTAATAAATATACAAAAGAGCTACAAAATCTATTGGTTGAATTTAGTACTTTGAATTTATAAGATTACATAAACAGTTATGTAGGAATAGATAGATATAAGGAAAGATCTATAAAGACCTGTACATAGAAATTCTTAAAATATTGCTGTGAAAAACTAAAAACAAACCTAAATAAATTGTGAGCTACAACTTCAAAATGAATATGTCCATTCTTCATAAAGAGTTCTTCAGATTCAACATAATGCCTGTCAAGTTCTAGAAAATGTTTTCATTGACATTAGATTTGCTTTTAAAATTCATGTGGACCTGTAAACAAATTTGGAAAAACACAGTTATGAATCTATAATTTCAAGAGATTTGGGAAATGGTACTGATCAAGATTTATGGAAATTTATCATGATAAAAATATGGATGTAACTGAATACAGCACATACAACCCACATATATGTACATTTTTTCCAAACAGACATAAATGTAATCCAAAGATTACAGATATTTATTTTTATAAGTTCTATTGTAAAAAAGAGATTTCCAAAAGGAAAACAGTGAATGTTTATCAGTACTATACTGTACACAAAAAATAATTAATAATAAACAATATATATAAATAAAAAAGCAAAAAATATAAAACTTTTAGATGAAAAACTCAAACTCAGACTTCATAGTCAAGCATAATGGTGTGCACCTGCAATCCCAGCACTTGGGAGGTTGAGAATATAGGACGTTGTCCCTGGCCAGCCTGAGCCAGAAATCGAGTTCAAGGCAAAACTGCAAGGTAGAGTCTGTTTCAAACAACACAACAAAAGCAAACAGAAGAAAACAAAACCATTTTATGATCTTGTAGTTAAAAAACATACATTTGATTCCTCACAACAGATGTATAATTAAGGTGAATAAATGGTACAAAGAAAATGTCCTCATAGAGTGCAATGAGCAAACAAATTGTAATGGAATATTATTATAATTTAATGTTATTCAGAACTAACTAACTAAATATATAGTGTATTTTTCCACTCAAGTGAATACTAGTGAAAATTAAAAGTCATAGTAAGGTGGAAAAATAAAGATATCTAAAATTTCCAGGAAATAAAATAGGAGAGCAGTTTACTACGGGAGAATACTTTCTCTGTCATATTTTGACTGCTTCAGTGGTCGCACGGACATAAACTTTTGTTAAAATTAAATAATCTGTTTGCTAGAAGTGTGTTTACTTAGTGATATGCACTTATACCTTAATATAATTCATTCTTAATGTTAAAAGTTTAGAAACACACTACATTTTCTATCTTAAAATAGTTCATTTCAGATAGTTTTTACTTTAGTGTATTTGTGATTTTTTTTCTAGTCTGTCATGGAATATATATTCTATTATTTTTGGAAGTCAACAGAAATATTTTATAAGAAAAATCTACAAAATTTATATATTTTCCAGAAATGTATGCATGCTATTGTGAGACACACCTCTATTTTAATTTTCCCCACTGCTTAAATTGGAAGACTGTAATTTCTACCTGTTGACATCTTAAATTCTTTTTTATTTACCTTATGAATGGCTATGCTTACTAATGATTGTGAATAGGAATAAGTAATCACTATTAATCAGATTGTTTAGTGATGAAATAACATAAATATGCATAGTCTTGCATTGTAAGGCACATTTTTCAGTGAGTTGACCATGGCTATTTATTTGTAATTTTTAGGTTCATTCCATCTCTTTTTGCCCATATTTGGAATGAACTCATCTGTTAATATCACGCAGGTGACATTTTCTGATCATACAACGTTTTAGAGGTAGACTTGCAACGTCAACCCTGCACCAGGACAGCATGAAGAGGGACTATTGCTTGAACCATGCATCTCTCCCAGGAAATACCAGGCCACGCCTCCCAAGCAGTTTGAACAGGCTGCAGAGAACTAAGGGAGGAGAGTGCCTTGGACATTTAGAATGGGGTCAGGCCTTAGGGTGTGGCAAGGGCCTGCCTGTGGACACAGAATTAGGTAGCTTGGACTCCCTTCTGTAACCAGAAGAACCCATACTTCCTAGATAATTTTCCCTGAGCTGGAGCCCAAGAGGGGAGGAAGAAGTGAAGCTTGAAAGCTCTGAGCAGCTGACCATCAAAATTTAAGTCATAGTAATACCCTAGCACATAAAGAAAACGGAGAAACATCACTCTACTACTTTCAGTTATAAGATAAGTAAAAAAGGGCATGTGGAGCCATGTCTCCAGCCCCTCTAAGGGCTTTCCTTTTTTTTTTTTAAATCAAAAAGATGAAAAAAAAATAAAAATAAATAAAGAGGAGGAAATGTATTTTAAAAAATCAGCATGTGAATAACAAAAGAAAACCAGAAGTGATTGATCACATTTAATTTGGTAAAGTGTATTTACGTGGAAAGCTGCTTGAGTGTCTCTGAGACAGAAAGGATGGTGCATTTTTTGCTGCATTATAGGACTACATGTTTTATTTTAATTACTTGCAGTTTTAGGTCCTTAACTTTTTCTCATAATTTGTTCATTTGTTGTTTTCAACAAGTACTTATTGCGTTCTTATTACAGGTAAAATTATATAAGTACTTTTGAAGTGACTGCAATGGAGTTCTAATGCACATTGTTAACAGGGAGTTTTGAGAAATTTTAAAAATGATAGACTCAGTGAGGCATGGTGGCACACGCCTTTAATCCTAGCATGTGAGTTCAAGGCCAGCCTGGTCTACAACGCAAGTTCCAGGACAGCTGGGACTACAGAGAGACCCTGTATCAGAGAGAGAGAGAGAGAGAGAGAGAGAGGAGAGCGTATGGCTGATATATATATATATATATAAGTATATATAATATATATAATATTATAGTATACTTTCACTGGGCTGGGGGCAAGAAGAGAAGGTTCAAGAAGAGGTGAGGATTTAAATACACTCAAATTATGTTATCTGAGAATAAGAAAATTCAATAAAAAATTAAACAGAGACAAGTGGAAAGGCAACTGGTAAAGATAGGCAACCTTGAGAACTATTCTGAATACTGACAGTACAGAATCCTCAAGAGGCGATGCCAGCACTTTTCAGAGGAGAGTGAAATCTTGCTTAAAAAAATCAATGGGCTATGCAAACACTAGGATGGAGCAGCAGAGCACAAGCTACGACAATGTGTAGTACTTTTTTTGTCACTGAGAAAACACCTACCAGAAAGAAACTCAGTGAAGAAAGGCTTATTTGTTCTCACAGTCCAGCTGACAGTCTGCTGTGAGGCGAAGGCACAGCAGAAGCAAAGACCATGGCAGCAGTTGTGTGTGGCAGCTTTTGTTACATGGTGACATCCAGTGTACTCAGAGATCTCAGCATGAAGTTCTGCAGGACTTTTAGTGCTCAGTGCCCATTCTGCCACTTCCTGCCACTCTTTGCTACCTGCTAAACTATTTATAATCTCCCAAATCAGTACCACCCCTGGAGCCCAACTGTTCAAGCACATGAGCATGTGGGAGACATGTCATGTATTCAAACCAAATCTCAACCAAATACCCTGAAGAGAGTGTCAACCAAAGAAGTAAAATGTAGGGGACCACAGAAATGGTAGGGAGAGGCTTTGATGAGGACAAGAGACCGGGATTTTTTCAGGAATTAATAAGACTTTTAGAGGAGTAGCCATCAATGAAGGGTTTTAAATCCGGTTTGATTTAATTGCATTTACACTTTTTTTTTTTTTTTTGGTCTTTTTGAGGCAGGGTCTCCCTTTAGTCCCAGCTGGCCTGGAGCTTGCTATGTAGATCAGGCTAGCCTTAAACTCACAGAAATCTGCCTGTCTCTGCCTGCTGACTTCTGGGATCATAGGCATGCACACCACGCCCAGCTCAAGACAGTTCTTAGCCACCATGTCAGTGTAGGGAATCAAACCCAGGTCCTCTGCAAGAGCAGTCAGTACTCTTAATTATTGAGCTATCTCTCCAGCCCCACATTGTATTTTTTAATTCTTCTTCTTCTTTTTTTGTGACAGGGTCTCCTTGTAGCAACAGCTGGCCTGAAAATCACTATGTAGACAAGGCTGATCTTGATATACCCACCTTACCCAAAGATTTGCCCACCTTTTCCCCCCAAGTGCTGGGATTAAAAGCATGTACCACTATGCCCAGCTTCAGATTTACATTTCATAAAGTGAATTCTCAGATTTGTGGAGAGAATGGATTAGATGCAACCAAGCTTCCAAACATCTTTTTCTTTTAAAAAATATTTTTTATCTTACTTTATGTATACAATTGCATTGCCTGCATGTGTGTAAGTGCACACATATTGTATGATTCCTGCAGAGGTCAGAAGAGGGCATCAGATCCCCTGGAACTGAAGTTACTGACAGTTGTTAGCCCCAGGTGGCTGCTGGGAATTGAACCCTGGTCTTTTGCAAGAGCAACCAGTGCTCTTTAACCACCATGCCATCTTTCCAGTCCCTAAAACATCCTCTTTCTAAGATAATGCTTCAGAATTCTTTGAAGAGATATAAAGTTTAGCCCCATTCAGTAAGCACTTTTACTCTAAAACAGTTTGTATTTAAGGTGGGAAGTGCAAATCCAGTATGGAATACTGTTGGGTAAATGTTTGATAAATAATAGAAAATTTGCTGTGCATCCAAATACACACATTTTGGACTATAAAAAGCTATTTTGAAAACATTTTCTAGAGATATTTGCTGTTCTTTAGACATTATATGTTCTAAAAACAAGAGCTTAAATTGCTGTTTGCTTTATAAAAAATAGGACATTTGAAAAGCTATTAGTTGAGGCTGAATGAGTTGGCCAGTCGTTAAGACCCTTAGCTATTCTTGCAGAGGACCAGGGTTCAGTTCTTAGCACCCACATGGCAGCTAACACCTATCTGTAACTCCATTTCCAGGGGATTTGATGCCCTCTCTGATCTCCCCAGGCATTGCATACTCTTACATACATCGAGGCAATAAAATCATACACATTGGTCTGGGTAGCTTTTAGTTGTCATCTTGACAGATCTGGGTAGAAGGTGCCTCTACTGAGGAATTTCCTCCATTGGCCTGGCCGTGCATGTGGGGCATTTTCTTGATTGTTGAGTGATGTCAGAAGGCCTAGCCCACAGTAGGTGGTGATACCCCTGGGCAGGTTGTTCCTTGTATAAGAAACCAGGCTGAGGGGCTGGAGAGATAGCCTGGCGGTTAAGAGCGCCGACTGCTCTTGCAGAGGATCTGGGTTTGATACCCGGCACCCACATGGTGGCTGAGAACCGTCTGTAACTCCAATTCCAGGAGAACTCCAGTTCTAGGGGAATCCGACACCCTCTTCTGACCTCTGCAGCATTGCACGACACAGGTGCACAAATCTACATGCAGACAGTACATTCATACACATAAAAAAAAAAAAAAAGAAACCAGGCTGAGCATGGGAGCAAGTCAGTAGGAAGTGTTTCTCCTTGGCCTCCAAGTTCCTACCCTGAGTTTCTTCCTTGTATTCCCTTGCTGATTAACTGTGACCTGGGATGTGAGCCAAATAAATCCTTTTGTCCACAAGTTGGACCAGAATATTTTGTCACAACAATTGAAAGTAAACTAGTACACACATAAAATTTTAAAAGTAAGTAAAATAAAACAAAAAGAAAAGCTATTAATTGAATCAAATACACTTTGGTACAATATACTGTACATTTTCCAAAACATTTTAAGAAATTAAATATAGTGAGAATTCAAACACTGTTTTATCTTTGGAGATAGCTACTCATGGTAATTTTTTTCTTCTATTACTTCTTTATTTTTTTCATTTTATAACAATAAGTAATAATTTATGAGTACAAGCATACTTCATGTAAAACCAATTTGCAAGCAGTTGTGCCCAAACCCACACAGCCCAAGGGGTCCACAATCCAGCTGGGGGGGGCGGCTTGTATGTACAATCAAGTTGATCAAATAAGTGTCCAGTCTATATTGCTGTAGATTCACCATCCACCCCAATCGCAGCCCTTACATTCTACCACACCCCCTCTTCTACAGATTGTTCCCTAGGCTTAGAAAAGGGGCACACATGGATGAGAAGCAAAACAATCTACTTTCTCTGGAGCTGTCGTTTAGAACTCTGGTCAATTCTGGCTGTTTCCTTTCATGGGCTGACAGTTTGTCTAGGAATAACCTTTCAATCCTACTAATAAAGCACAAGCAATTAGATACATAGGTATTTAAACAGCACTAATTGTTATGGTAGGTTACTTTGGTATAGACACAGATGTTTGGATGGTATGTTAATCCATGAATTACGTTTTATTTTCTGTAAAAGATGGTAGGGTCTTACTGTGGCTTATAACATCTCCTAACCACTAGAGGATGTAAGCTTGTGGCATCAGCTGTGGGTTATTTCTCCAAGGACAGAGCGAATAGCCAATTAGATTTGGGTTATACAGACATATGGCCGCCACTGCTGCAGAGTATTTCCAGGTAGGTGAGGTGTAGCTGGTGCTGACAGAGGAGTCTTGCTTGACTCAAGGAGACCTATATTTGCTTTATTGGTTTAGTGGCCTTTGATAACCGTCTCTGGTATTCCAGAGACCAACTGTACACTTGCAAGTGCGGTCTCAATACATCTTTCCCATGCTTACATCAGGTCTTCAACAGCAGGGCCTTATCGCCTCTCTTCTTGAAGGTATCCCAGTTTACAGGCAAGAAGCCTTTACCTTTTGGGGGGGGTTGGAACCCCTTGGCAAATCTCTGGTAAATACTCAATTGCTTGATATAGACGCCTTCCTGTAGTTATCTATTTTGCTAATGCACAGCTCTAAGGAGCTTTTATTATATTTGATTCTGAATTGAGAATAATCTTTTCAATTCCTATGTCTGTTTGTCAAATAAAGAAGGCGTTTACGGTTTTTATAAGAGATACTCTATAAGCAGATTTCTTCCAATTACAGCTTAGAGACCTCATTATCATCATATTCTTCTTGTTCTATGAAGGGGAGTAAGAAAGATCCTACATATTAACTTTGGGGCCACTAAAGGAGTTTCATTAGACTCATTATAAACAGATTGTACAAAGTAGGATCCCACGAGGGGCTTGAGTGTTTGAGCATTGTCTGGCTTTCTTCTGTCTCTGCTTTAGATAGGCGGTACACTTTCTCTGCGGAACATTACTTTTGCTTGGAGCATGGTTATCTGGGGCCCATTCTTGGGACCCTACTGTCACCAATGCAATGCTGCTATGTGTTTTTCTCAGCATAAGTTGGTCATGATTTTGACCCTGGGAGAAATCGTCGTTTTTTTGGCGGTAGATGTTTAACAGATTTATATTGGGCAGAGCTCATTGGGTCCTAGCAAATAAGGTTTCATATTCCTTTGGCAGTGCCTAAAATAGAAGTCTACTGCTTTAGTTCCTTGCGGTCAAGTGTTTCATATCAAAACCCGTGATTCGTACTCACACCAATCCACCTTTGATGACAAAACATTGCCCTCTGAATCTTTTTGAGATGCTTTCTTTCTTTTTTTTTTTTTTTTTTTTTTTTTTTTTTTATTATTATTTTAAAATCACTTATGTTATGAGGGTGGTATGATGTCACAGAATCGGGCTTTCTGTGGCAGCCTCTGGACAGAGCTGCACATAGGACTGCCTGGCCATTCTTGTCGGAGGAGGCTGGTTAGGAAGCATGGTGCCTCATGGTTAGACCTATGCAGGAACTCAAATACCTCCCTTCACCGGTCTTTCCTGTCTGGTGTTTCTTTCTCAAGGGCAGGCCCTGTGCACCTTTTTCCACTGTGCTCCTGCCTCAATGCTAGACCCCCACAGCTCCTTGCCAGGCCACAGACAGAACAGCCAAACTGCTGAGTCCTTGGCTGCTGCACTGTGGCTTTGAGAATCCCACATGTTTAGAATCTCAAAGCACATTTAAGTTCATTTTTTTTTCCTATCTTTGTACAATACTACAGCTGCCTGATTCTTATAAAGAATTTAGTGTTATTATATTTATTTATTTATTTATTTATTTTAGTTTTTTTATTTTTTGTGTTTTCGAGACAGGGTTCTTTGTAGCGCAGCTTGTCCTGGAAACCTCACTCTGTGACCCAGGCTTGGCCTTGAAACAAGACAAAGATCCGCCTGCCTCTGCTCCAAGTGGCTAGGATCAAAGGCGTGGGCCACAACACCCAGCAGACTTCTTATCCTTGTAGAGTTCAGAACTAGCAATTGTGGGAAATTTACTTTTTTTTTTTCTTTTTTTTTTTTTAATTTTTTTTTATGTATTTAATTTTTTATTTCTTAACAAATCTAGACCCGTGTTACCCCCATCCCCCCGTCAGAGCTCATTCATTCTGCAAAACATGCTTTCCCATCTCTAGGTCTTCTCCATGGATTTTCCATGGGGGCGTTGACTGTTTTGAGCAGAAGTTCACTGTTTCATCAGTTCTTTGCTGCAGATTTTTCTGTTGTTGTTTGTTTGTTTCAAAAATGCATTATGTCCAACTGCTTTGTACAGAAGCTCAGGGGGCCCTACAAAGAAATACTTACAAACTCGGTAATTGGCACTAGCATCCACAGTATGAGGGATACCATTCGTGCGTTTCTTTTTCTGGAGCTGTGTTACTTCACCTCAGCATGATGTCCTCTAGCTCCAGCATTTTTTTCCATTGCAAAGCTCGTGATGTCGTCTTGCTTTACTGGCTGCTGAATCCATTGTGTAGATGTACCACAATTTTCTCTATCCATTCGTTCAGGTTTTGAGGGGAGCATTAGGCTTGGTTCCAGCTCTTTTGCTTATTGTGAAGAGGCTGAAATAAACATGGCCGTGCATGTTTCTCCATGGTGGCGTAAGTCTTTGCGCGTACATGCCTAGGAGTGGGTATGGCTGGGTCGGGTGAAGTTCATTCCAAGTCTTCAAGGGTTCTCCACACTGGCTACTTTCCATAAGTGGTGTACGAGTTTTTACATTCCCAACCAGCAGTGGATGGGTGTTCCCTTTCCCCACAACTCTCCAGCACTTGATATAATTTCTTTTCTTGATCCTAAGCCAGTCTTTTTGGTGTAAGATGATATCTTACAGTGGTTTTGATTTGCATTTCCCTTATGATTAGTGATGTTGAGGCGTTCTTGAGGTGTTTTCTCAGACATCTCTAATTTCGTTGTGAAGTCTCTGTTCTAGTTTTTGCTTCCTCTATTGAGCGGGGTCATTTGTTTTCTTTTTTCTTTGTTTTTTGAGTAGTTTAATATATATATGGAAATCAATGCTTTGTCAGATGTATCTGCGTGAAGGTTTCCATCCACTCTGTGGGATTTGTCTTCACTTCATTTCCGTTGTTGTTTTCTTTTGAATGTACAGAAGCTTTTGAGTTTTGGGATGCGGTCGCTTTGTACATTGTCGACCTTAATTCTGTGCAGCTGCTGTCTGTTTAGGAAGTCTTTTCCTACGCCTATGTTTGTAGTCTGCTGCCAAGTTTTTCTTTCTATCACTTCAGAGTGGGGTTTCACGTTGAGGTCTTTAATTTCATTGGAGTTGACTTTTTGTACAGGGCGAGAGGGTTTTGTACAGGGTTTAATTTTCATTTTGCTACAAGTGGTGATCCAGTTTTGCCAACACCCTTGCTGAAGATGGTTGTCTTTTCTCCATTCGTGGTATTCTTGGCCTCCTTGTCAGATATGAGATGGTTGAAATTGCACGTGCTCAGGTTTGGACTTCGTTTTGTTCCATTGGTCAACAGGTTCTGTTTTTGTGCCAGTACCTAAGGGCTGCTTTTTATGACTATCAGCCCTGTAGTATAGTTAAAAATCTGGTATAGTGATTCCACTTGTATTGCTCTTTTTCACTCAGGATTGATTTGGCTAATCGGGGTCTTTGTTTTTTCCAATGAATTTAAGAACTTTTGTTTTCCAAGCCTGTGAAGAAACTCTTGGGGATTCTTATTGGGATTTTGGGATTGTTAAATCTATACTAGAGTTTTGGTAAAGTGGACATTTTTACAATGTTAATTTTCCCAAATTCCTATGAGCATGGGAAGGTTTTTCTCATCTTCTGAGGTTTCTTCAATTTCTTTCTTTAAGGTGTTTAAATTTTTTTGTTTGTATGAGGTCTTTGGTGTCTTGGTTAGGTTTGTTCCTAGGTATTTTATTGTTTGTTTTGAGGTTTTGGTGAGTGGGAAGGTCTCTTTGAATTTTTGCTCAGTTGCTTGTTTCTTGGTGGTAAAAAAGAGAGGCCATTGAATTTTTAAGGTTCAATTTTGTATCCTGCACTTTGCTGAAGCTCTTAATCGTTTCTAGGGAGTTTTCTGGTGGAGTTTTTTGCCTCTCTTAAGTAAACAATCATACAATAGCAAATAGGGATGTTTGACTTCCTCTTTCAATTAGTACTCCTCTAATTACTTTTCTTGGGCTTAATGGGGCTCTAGCAGTGTTTCAAGCACTATATTGAAGAGGAGTGGGTGATAGGGGGCAGCTGCCGAGTTCCTACTTTAAAAGGGAATGTTTCCGTCATGTTCGCCATCTTTAGGATGATATTGGGCTGTGGTTTCTGTATATGGCTTTGATTACATTGAGGAAGATCCCTCCAACTCCAATTCCTTCTAGGACTTTAAGCATGTAAAGGGATGCTGACTTTTGTCAAAGGCCTTTTTTCAGCATCAATTGCGATGATGGTGTGGTTTTTGCATTTCATTCCATGTATGTGTTCATGATGTTTATTGATTTTTCGTATGTTGAACGCATCCCTGCATCTCTGTATGATCCAACTGGTCATGATGGATGATCTTCTTGATGTGGGCTCTTATGGAATTTGCCAGTATTCTGTTTAAAATGTTGGCATCTGGGTGTTCATGGAGGGAGGATGGGTCTATAATTGCTCCTTTTGTGGTTGTATCTTTGCCTCGGCTTTTGGGGTAAGAGTGATGTTGGTTTCATGGAAGGAATTTGGGAGAGTTTCCCTCTGATTGTATACTTCTAAACGTTTCAGAAATAATGGTTGTGGTCTTTTTTGAAATGTTTTTATAGAATTCTCTGTGAAACCGGTCTGGGCCTGGGCTTTTTTTTAGTTGGGAGGCTTCTTACTAAGTCCTCTATTTCTTCATATGTTATGGGTCTGTTTTTTTTTTTTTTTTTTTTTTTCTTGGTTAAGCTTTGGCGTTTTTCATGATTTCAGATATTCATTCATTTCTTCTAGATTTTCAACTTGGTAGATATAGGTTCTTGTAATATTCCATATAATTTTCTTGATCTTTTCCTTGTGCGTTGTGATATTTCCCTTTTCCATCACAGATTGTATTGATTTGGAGTTTGTTCCTTCTTTCTTTTTGGTTAACTGGGTCTAGAGGTCTGTCTATCTTTTTATGTCTTTCAAAGAACCCACTTTTTGGCTTCATTGATTTTTTGTATTGTTTTTCTTTGTTTCTATTTGATTGATTTCAGCTTTGATTTTTTTTGGTTATTATCTTCCTGTCTGTTGCGTTTAGGGTTCTCTTGTTGTTGGCCCTCAAGTGCTTTTAGGTGTCGTGTTAGATCATTCACTTGTGCTCTTTCTGTTTTTCTAATGTAGGCCACCCAGCTAATAAATTTCCCTCTTAGGATGCTTTTAAGGTATCCCATAAGTTTTTGTTGTGTTGTAATTGTCATTGTCATTCAGTTCCAGGAATTGTTTTTAAATTTCTTTCTTTATCTCTTCCTTGACCCATTCATTATTCAATGAGTGTGTTGTTTAGTCTCCATGCTTTCTAGTAGGACCAGGCCGGGGCTTGTTCTGGTTTTGATGTTGAGCTTCATTGCACTGTGGTCTGACAGGATGCATGAAATTCTTTCAATCTTTTTTGTATTTGTAGAGGTTTCTCCTGTGTCCAGGACTGTGGTCGATTTTTGGAGAATGTTCCGTGGGGTCTGAGTAGAGAAAGTGTATTTCTGGTATTAGGATGGAATGTTCGGTAGAGGTCAATGAGGTCCATTTGGTGTACTCATGATCGCTTCAGTCAGATGTCTCTCTGTTTATTTTTCTGTCTAGTTGACCTATCCAGAGGACTCAGTGGTTTATTGAAATCTCCCACTATGGGTGTGCTGGGGTTTGTCTGTAACTTATGGTCCTGAAGAATTGTCATTATAAAATTTGGTTGGACACAAGAATTTGGCATAATATATTCATAATTGGTAAATCTTCTGGTGGATTGTATCTCTTGATGAAAATGTAATGGCTTCTTTGTCTTCTTCTGATTTTTTTACTTTGAGGTCATATTTTTATCGATATATAAGATAGCAACACCTAGGTTTCTTTTGTTGAAGCCATTTGCCTGTGGAATATTTTTCTTCCAATCCTTTCACTTTAAGTGTGGTCGCTGTCCTTAATGGAAGATGTGTTTCTGTAGACAGCATAACCGATGGATTTGTTCACTAATCCATTCTTGTCAGTCTATGATCTTTTGATTGGGGAATTTAGCCAATTAATATTTAAAGGTTATAATGATAGAGGCTTTGTGTTGTTCTCTTTTCGCCTATTATCCATTGCGGTTTTGATTTAGGTTTCTACTGCTGCAGTTTTATGCTTTTATTGATTTTCTCCCTTCTAGTTGCCTGGGGTTGGTTGCTCTTTCTTCTGTTCTTTGGGTTGCTTCAAGTATTTTATGAAGAATTTGTTTTCCAGACATGTATTCTATCATCTTATTTATATTATGGAAGATTTTTCTCTCCAACTATAATCGACATTTTTGCTGGGTAAAGTATTCTGGGTTGGCATCCATAGACCTTTAACACTGGGAATGCTTTGCTCCATGTTCTTCTTGCTTTCATGGTTTGTGCTGAGAAGTCAGTTGTAATTCTGATGGGTTTCCCTTTGTATGTGACTTGTTTTTCTTTTGTAGCCTTCAGAATTTAATCTTTGTTTTGGGCGTCTAGCATTTTAACTATGATATGGTGTGGGGAGTTTCTTTTCTGATCTTGTCTATTTGGAGTCCTATGTGCTTCTTATATTTGTATGGGTTTGTATATTTTTAGTTTGGGGAAATTTTCATCGATTTTTCTGTTGAAGATCTGATCAATACTATTCTCTTGAGATTCTTCTCCTTCCTCTATTCCTATGATGTGGAGGTTTGATCTTTTCATAGTGTCCCACATTTCCTGGTTGTTCCACTTTTGCATATTTTAAAATTTTTCATTATCTTTATTTGAGCTTTTTAGTTGCTCTGTGTTATATTCCAGATCTGATATTCTTTGTTCTGCTTCCTCCATTCTACTTCTGAGGCTTTTTCCTTTCCTTTCTTCTTGATTGGATGAGTGTTGTAATTCCTTTTTCATTTCATCCTGTGATTTTTTTAGTATTTCCATTTCCTTTTTGAGCTTCTCAATCTCTTCTTGGTGCTCCTTTCTTCATTGATTGGCTTCCTTTTTCAGTGTTTCTACTTCCTTTCAAAGTTTGTTTTTTTCTCCCTCTAGTTCTTTCTGGAGTTTGTCAATCTCTTCCTTTATTTCTTTCTGAAGTTTGTCATTGTATCCCTCTAGGTACTTTTTTAATTTTTCATTCTCTCTCTTTAGTTTTCTAAATTCTTCTTTGTTTTCTTTAATTTCTCTGCATAGGTCTGCAATTATTCCTCTAAGATGTGTTCCTTGGGTCACCTCCAGGGGGATCCCATTGTATCTATCTCCTACAGGTTTGCTAGAGCCTGGTGCAGGATTATCCTGTGCCTTTCCCATGTTGTCCCTTCGTCGTGTCCCTGGCATGTGGGTTTCCCTTTTGTGATTCAAATCACAAATGTCTTTTCACTATGTTAGTGGCTGGTTTTGCTTTTCTCCTTCTGATGCTTTTATTTTTTTCTTTCCTCCTCCTTGTTTATGGAGTATTGACTTGTCTAGGTTTCATGCTTTCAATTTTGTTTATATCTTGGATATTGGATGTCTAAGTCACTCTTCCCTTCCTGTTCTCAAGGTTCTCCAAAAATGTCTACTTGGAAACTCTCTCATCAATTCCAGTTGGGGGGGCATATGCCTGATTTAGCCCACACCCCGATACCTGTCTGTAACAACTTCTGGGCTCCTGTGCTTCAGGAGCCTGCCTGCACAAAGACACAAATGCACCGAACCAAACTCACCCAGCACTGGCTGCAAAGGCGAAGGGCGGCTCTGCCCAGACAGCCACCCTCTACAAGGGATTAGAGTTCAGACCCTTTTCCAGCAACCCAGGAGTCAATCTACCCTAAAATCTACCTGTCTGGAATGTCTTGCAGGCCTCTGTGTTTCAGGAGCCCGCCTGCACAAAGACACGAAGGCACCGAACTAAACCCACCTGGCACCGGCTGCAAAGGCAATGGGCGGCTCCACCCAGACAGCCTCCCTCTACAAGGGTTTAGAGTTGAGACTCTTTTCCAGCAACCCAAGAGTCAATCCACCCTAAAATCTACCTGCCTGGAGCGACTTCTGGGCTCCTTACTCATGATAATTTTTAATAAATTCTACTCCTACCTACTTGGTCAGGAGGGGCTCCCTTCAGTGCTAAAACAGAGCTCAAAAAAAAATGATTTAAATGGACATGAAGATGAAGACTAAGAAGGCACACATGTTTATTTTGTTTAAGGAGGATATGTGGATTTCTATCCCTGAGAAGAAAAATATAGGACAATAAAAATAAAAAGCTAGGCTTTATATTTTACACACATATACAACAAAGAAAATTAAGCTTGGAATTTAAAATGAATTATGAATTATAGCCAAAGGTATTTACCTCAATTATCTAGCTTTATATTTTTAATCATTATTTTAGTACAAAATATTTACTGAGTACCTATAATGTTTTACATTTTTTCATGGCCATTAAGAGTGTATCAGTAAACAACATGAGTAAATAAATGAACATTTCTTAGTGTTATTTCATTGAGTTGTTAAATTTCAGAGATGTCTTCAGTAGTTTTTGCTTTGATTTTTAAAAAATAAAATTTTTGGTATTCTTTCCCTTTTTCATTATAAAAATTTTCAAATTAGCAGAGAGAAAAATGGAGACTAGAATAAAACTGTGTAACCATCAATCATTTCAGCCATTATTATAGAACCCAGTTTAATTCAGGACTAAACTCTCCTCAGATCCCTACTCCCTGCTCTACTGCTATTTTGATATTGGGACCTCATCGTCATGACAATGCCAATGAAAAATTGTACAAGCTGATTACAGTTGTAGGTCTATCATGCAGATCACTGTATGAAATCTAAGTCCTTCAAAGAAACACCATTGTTCTACACTCTTCATCCAACAACATGGATTTATTCTGCCTGTTACTGAACTGTTTATAATCTTTCTAACTACTAAGTTCATGGAATCACATAGAACATAGTCTTTTCTGCCTAGATTTTATCTTTCAATGGTAGACTTAAGACATTCTCCAAATCATCCTATGAAGTCTTAAGTTATTTGTTTTCATTGCCATTTACTAATTAATCATGTGAATATACCATAATTCTTTCGGTCCACTCTACACACCTCATACTTAAATAGTCTGACTGGGTATTAGAGTATAAACATTCAGTATCTGTGTTTTAGTAAAACATGTCAGAAGGTCAGCTCAGCAAGCAATGATGCTTTGTCACCAAGTAAGAGAAACAACTCCTTCAAGTTATCCTCTGATCTTCCCACACACAATGGTACACACATGCCTACACACACACACACACACACACACACACACACACACA
>VZQC01010822.1:2128109-2240925 GCA_009823505.1 Rhizomys pruinosus | reverse complement strand
GGGGGGGAAGGGAAAGGGAAATATGCCTGATCTGAATTGGAAAATGATGTACGAAATGCACAAACCATCAATAAAAATTAAATTAAAAAAATACAAATATTAAAGAAAAGTTTAAATTGCAGTTATCATTAGCCCTACAATGGATGCACTGAGACCAATGTTTAACACCTGAGTTCTATAAAATTGCTAAGGAAAGTTTTACGACAACCTTACTTGAATTCTTTCAAAGAACAGAAAACAATTTTCTATTCTTTATCTGTGGTTATGTGACTCCTCCCAGAACTTAGGAGATTATAACAGTAAACATTAATTGTCACATTTTCTGTGGACCAGAAATACAGACAGAACTTAGCTGAGCCCTCAAGATCTGTCCCAAAGCAGCAATCAAAGATCTCTTACTTCTACCTGAGACATGAAGACAGTGAAAAGAGGCCAGTGAGATGAGGGTACAAGTTTGAACACCTACTGTCACCCTGAGGTGCTTATTGTACATGAAACTGACAGGTACTGTGTTGGGTGTGAATCTGGATTCAGGGAAGGAGGGAGAGGGAGACAGAGAGGTGGAGATGTAAAAGCAGGATTCCAAATTCAATCACCTGAAAAGACCTAAGGAGTGATTAGTGAGGCTGAACTCTGGCTAGGGCTTGAAGGGAGTGGAGATTGCTGAGTTCGGGACCCCAGCTGAGAGTGGCCTGGAACCTGGCTGCCAGAGTCTAGCTCCAGAGGGTCAGTTCCTGAAGTGGGTGGTCGTAAAGGCGGCGAAGAAATTAATCAAATAAGACACAAGAATCTCCTTTTCATGACCTGAGGAGCATCTATCTTCCCTGCTCCTGTGCAGAGGACCTCTTGGGTTCTTCACTCTGCTGATTTCTTGACCCAAGGATCAGAGAGCGTTTGCCTTCTCTGATCCTGTGCAGAGGACCTCTTGGGTTCTTCACTCTGCCGAATTCCTGACCTAAGAATCAGAGAGCATTTGCCTTCTCTGATCCTGTGCAGGGGACCTCTTGGGTTCTTCACTCTGCTGATTTCTTGACCTAAGGATCAGAGAGCTTTTGCCTTCTCTGATTCTGTGCAGAGGGCTTTGCCAATTTGCCAGTCTGCCGATTTCTTTTCTTCCCTTTTTTTTTTCTCTGCTCTTCAGGTCCCAGTGATTATTTTTACATGCCCTAAAACTAATATATGTTATGCAAGTCTAAGCTAATGATGAAAAAAAACAATGCAACTTCCCCATAAATATTTTTCAGAAAAATTCACACCTGAAATTATTCTTTTTTTTAATTAATTTTTTAACTATTTTTTTATTGATGCTTTGTGTATTTCATACATCATTTTCCAATTAAGTTCAGGCGTATATCCCCTTCCCTTCACCCCACCCCACCCCTACCCATCCCAGATCATGCATTCTGCCGTAACTTCTGCATCTTTCTGTTTTTTTGTTTTGTTTTGTTTTCATTTTTTTTAACAATAAGTGATAGTTTGTGAGTACAAGCGTAATTCATGTAAAACCAATTTGCGAGCAGTTGTGCCCAAACCCACACAGCTCATGGGTCCCACCATCCAGCAGGGGGGGCTTGTATGTTCAATCAAGTTGATCAAGTGAGTATCCAGTCTATATTGTTGTAGTTTCACCATTCACCCCAATCGCAGCCCTTACATTATTCTTAATATCAAAAACAGTAAAACAATCAATAATGGTACAATCATTTAGTTGACACATCAAGAAAGTGAAACAATAATAGTACAGCCATTCAGCTAAGCAATTTAACAGTTTTGCAGCACAGCGAAGTTAATATTAACTTTTAACTCTAAGGACTCCATTCTTTATGCCTTGTGGTTACATAGGTGCTGGACAGTGTAAAAAATGAGCTTTAAAGCTTTAACAATAGAGAAATTTATTTTTCTCACTTTAGTTCCTTGTTCGCTCAACCTGTAAGTCATTTCGTGGCTGGTGTAGCTTTGATTCATATCTTGTTTTTATTCTGCTCATTGTTTTCCTCAGTTTCTGTTTTTAACACTTTCTGCTAAGGTGATTTTCTAAGGGCTACTAAACTGAGTCAGATCATTAGAATCCACTGTTTTACTGGACTTAGTTTCACTTTGCCCTACAATCTTCTTTTTAGTTTAAACCTGACCATTAAATCAAAATTCCTTTCTTTACTTGGGCAATCTGTGCATGACAGTTTCTGTAGAGGTCATAATTACTACTGTATTGTACTTTTAAGTTGTGTACACAGTGCCATTATTTTTCATAAAGTACTCGTTTCTAGAAAAGGCAAAAGTGTCTGTTCCACTACTTGAGGCAGAAGCAGATACCCTAAATGCTAGAAAGCTGAAAGTCAAGCAGGCCAGAAAAATAAGAATTAATATGATAAGGAGAATTATTAAAAACCAAGGTCAGCTGGAGAACAGACTTCAACCAGATGAGTCAGGTCACTGGAACTTTGTCAAGCAGCGAACCTTTCACAAATGGCTCTGCCACCTAGCCAAGTCTCTGAACTAATGGTTCCGATTGCCCTTGGAAAGATGATAATGAAAGGGCTGTTCTATTTCCTCCTATATACACATTAAGAATGTACATCTTATCAATTCAGAATTGAAGCATGCAATACTTATTTGTTATTTTTACTTTTAGTTGACAAATAATTGCATCTGTAGAAGGTGTATAATAAATGTTAATCTATGCCATTATACCAGATTAATTTAAGGATACAAGATCTCCATCTCCTTACAAAAATAACAGAAAAAGTAGAAGAATCTAAAATCAGCAGAAGACTGTGTGGTAAGGTGCTTCAAGATTGCCCATAGCGATATCATATTATGAGTCCCAGCAGAACCCAGTAGTTCAAACTTTACTCAAAGTATGGGAATAAAAAAGTTTAATTCAGCTCAACTGACACAGGAGTTTTGAGACCAGACCAACATGTATCTGGTTGCTTAGAAACTAACTCATTCTGTATGGTTTCTGTACTTTATGCTTGGCTTGCTTTTAGAGAATAGGAATTGTTAAAACTTACCACCCCTCAGCATGGGAACTTAAAGTTTTCATCCATGGAAACAGTTTTCTCCTATACACATGCCTCCTGACTGTGACTTGGTGCTACACAACTTCAACTGAGGGTCCAATGTGTAGTCATCAGCTGACTAAAGACTTTTTATTGAAAGTCTTCATTTTGTGTCTGAGTGGTCTTCTCTGGTGAAATTACCCCATTACAACTGAAGCAGTTCACAATTTCTATTTTCCTTAACCCTAAAAATTACTCACCAGGTTCCTGTAACAAGTAATCCTGCTGTATAATAGAATATATCCAAGGTCATTTTATATGGTCAATACAGTATCAACTTCAAAAACAGACAAAAATCCAACTAAACCAAATCAGGTGCCAGCATCACATGCAAACCTATATGTAATAGTAATGAAATAGTAGAAAATTCAATTTCAGGTTATATTAAAAGCCTACAAAGCATTTATCTCAGATTGCAGGGATGATTTGATTTTAAAAATGGATTAAAGCAATTCATCATGTTATCAAATTAAGGGAGAAAAACAAATGCATGAGAAAAAAGCTTTAAATACAACTCAACATTGATCTATGACTAACTGGTAACTACCAGATAACTTATATCTAATCAACCTGCCCTCCACAAGAAAAGGAAACAATGCACTTGACAGTGAAATATTTACTAGATTTCCATTAAAGTTGGGGCCAAGGAAAACACTTCTAATCTTTCATTCCTAGTCATTATTTTACTGAAAGTTTGAGAAAATCAAATAAATAAAAAATATAAAGAAAACACAAAAATTTAAATGGAAGCAAATTGTTATTATCTATAAGTAATTAGCCAATAAAAATCAAAGAAATCCTGGAATTTGCTGGAACCAATGAAAGATATTAAAGAATCATAACTAGATACTAATATTCATACATTAAAAAGTAAGGTTATTCAAGGAAATGAAGAAAACATATGAACAAAGATTTTTCTTCCACTATATGAAGATGTAATTAAGTAAATTGGAAAACAGCGTGTTGCTATTGTAGAGCTGGGTACAGAGATGTGAATAACAATACAGAATGCAAAGAGAAACTCACTGCACATGAGCACTACATAATATGGAAGGTAAGCATCCCATGTTACATGAACAGTGGATGTTTCTCCAGAAGCCAAACAGATCTCTACCCACTTCATTCTACACACAGTAAACTGTTGCATTCCCACACTAATACTCCAAATATTATAGAATGATTTCTTAAATAAGACTCAAGAAACACAAACCATAAAAACTAACATATGTCTAAACTTTAAAATATTTTATTTATTACTTTTATTTTATGGGTTTAAGAATATTGCCTACATGTATGTAAGGGCACCCATATCATGTAGTGCACATGGAGGTCAGGAGAGGGCATCAGATCCCCTAGAGCTGGGCTTATGGATAGTTGTTAGCTGCCATGTACGTACTGGGAACCAAACCCAGGGCATCTGCAATAGCAGCCAGTACTCTTAACTACAGAGCCATCTCTCCTGTTCATGAATGTTTAACTTTAAAACTACATAATATAAATGGAGTAGACATATAAACTAAGGCTTCTAGCTGTATCTGCACACACAAGCAATGAGAGATAGAATAAAAAGAATTCTCAAAGAATGTTTTGATCTTAACAAAAATGAAGGACCACATTGTTTACATGAGAAGAATTAAAATGTCCACTGTTAAAAGATTATTAGTTTCACTGTGCACTAGCAATGTGAGTGAAAAACATCAATACTATATGATTTATCACTTTTCTAACTAGAAAAATTCACCGATGTCAATTGCTGCAGGATTCAGTGGAAGAACGACAGGGCCTAAAGGCAGGATGTAGGCTCTTAGTGTTTGAAATTATGGAAATCAGTTTTCTTTTTTTGTCTCGGTTTCTTTAAGTATAACAATTAGGAAATGTGAAATATCCTGTTCTTACGGGGATCAAAATCTATATCAAGATAATAAAAGAGAAGACCTTTGGATCAGCAGAAAATTTAAGCTAGGATCATACTTAATGTGACTTCTGAGTGGCTCTGACATCCTCTGGGTCCCACTCCACCAGTGTTGTGTTGTATTATTTGCTCCAGAAGGATTGGAGAAGGACCTGCCATACTGGAAGTCTAGTGTCAGTCAGCAGCTAGAGGGGTAGGGACATATGCATGCAGTAAGGAGGGAAGGCTTTTTGTAAGGAAGCAAAAATCTAGAATTTATACATTGAGAGAAACTCTGATTTGCATTTCTGAATGTGAAATTCTTGTTTCAATTCCACATGGCATGGAGAGTGGACCACCAAGCAGCACACTGTCAGGACACTCATGAAAGATCCTGGAAGTCCTAAAAAATTTTTAATTTCAATGCTTTGCACATGATAACTTCAACATGTACACAGTTAAAAAGAATATATAATTAGCAATACATGGACATAAGACTGATATACTTACAGGAAATTGAAGGGTTCAGATGTGTTACTCCATGCTCCCAAACAGGTCTCTGATGGTTGTTGAAAATAGACAATTCAGGGCTGGAGAGATGGCCTAGTGGTTGGGAGTGCCGACCGCTCTTACAGAGGACCGGGGTTCGATCCCCTGCACCCACATGGTGGCCAAGAACCTTCTGAAACTCCAATTCTAGGAGAACTCCAGTTCCAGGGGAATCTGACACCCTCTTATGACCTCTGCTGCATTGCACAACACAGGTGCACAAACCTGCATGCAGACAGTACATTCATACACATACAGAAATAAATAAAATTAAAAAAAAAGAAGATAGACAACTCTCACTGCCTTCTGCAGGATAAGATGATCTGGTGGCACAGTTCTGTGATATCAGAGAAATGTCAGTTTTGTGAGTGCATGGTAGTATAAGCTTCCCAGCTGCCTTTTATATGATCCAGGTTTTGTTTGTTGGCCTATATTGATAATATCAGAGTAAATTCAGTGAACGGATTATCAACGTAAACTATTTCACATTGACGTAACTGCTCTGTTGCTCATTTGGAAAAATACACACACATATTACTTGATATCATCATCTTTTATTGTGTGTAACTATCAAAGAATTGTTAGAAACAGAGTATGAAATAAGGATTAAAATGGGTTTTCTCAAAAAAAAAAAAAAACAAAGAAAAAGAAAAAGCCAGGTGTGGTGGCGCACGCCTTTAATCCTAGCACTTAGGAGGCAGAGGCAGGCGGATCTTTGTGAGTTCAAGGCCAGCCTGGTCTACAGAGTGAATTCCAGGACAGCTGGGGCTACAGGGAGACCCTGTCTCAAAAAGACCAAAAAATAAATAAATAAATAAAATAAAATGGGTTTCCTCATCATACATGAGACATTGTAGCAAAAGTTTCAACAAATAGGAGGAGAGGTGCTAAAGAGTCAAAAAGAGCAACAGTTAGACACAACAAATATCCTGGGTCCCTAACATCTTCTGGCTTGTATTCCAGAGGCTGGGGATGTCAGTTAACAAAGATCAAAGGGGATCTTCCCAGCTACTCTTACATTATAGTTGGGAAGACAGATAATAGAAAAGAAAGAAAAAAGACAGTTATAACCTAGTAGGGCACCTAAGCATGAAGTGTGTGCCTATTGTGAGTGAAACATTGACTGTAGACGTCCTGTGGGTGGTTTGAACAGACACCTAAGAGAAATAGTGACATTTGCCAAAGGTGAGGAGCACGTGAGTATACAGCTTCTCCTATAGAAGGAAACAGCAGTGCAAAGGAACATTTGTAGTTTTCGGAGACTAGTAAGAGGAAGCACAGAACAGGGAGGTCTAAGGGGAAGGATGGAGATGTGAAGAAACAGAAAGTCCTTTGCAGGCCTTGTAAAATGTAGGAAAGTCTGGGAGATTTAGGGCAAGCTGTGGAACTGTGAACAACTAAGCAGTCACATGACTGACAAGTGTTCAGGCTTACTCTTGTAGATACGTTAGAGACAGACTACAGGGTGAGCTAGAGACAAGGAGGCCAGACAGCCAAAGAAAGACACAACGTTCAGACTAGAAAGTACACATTATGGTTACTGAGTAGGCCAATGGAAATGATTCAGACCTTGACTGCAGTAAAACTTCAATTCAAGATAAAATAAATGGTGATGTATAAGAACAGAAGGCCTGCAGAAATGTTTTCATTTTCCCCCTTTTGATGTTTTCTCACATCATGATCTATTGTTTTCACCATGAGAAGTCATTACTAATGTGGACTGAAGACAAAGAATCATCTGTATGCTTTCAGTTGATGTCCTTGTGCAGGGCAGCACTGTCCCTGCTCCCTGAAGCCAGCAGCAGGATGCAAAATGCACAAAACACTCCATGACTTACATAAATACACATAAAACTGAAGCAGTTAAGAGGATGGAGCTATTAAAACAACAACATGCTTGTAAAACAGTTTTGCAGAGATTAAAAAATTTTAAGCCAGGAGCTATTCCCAAAAGAACAGCTTGCATTTCTGATTAGAGATGGAGGAAATGCTCATTGAAATGCTCATTTCAATACCGATAGCCTGTGTGTGAGACAGCCAAACTCACAGGAAAGAAACAAATTATGTGCATGTGTTTTCTTGAATTGAATAACTATTTTTCTATATTTTGCAATAAAATTTCTCTGAAATTGATAACTTTACTGTTGTTATAATCAATTTCCAGTTAAATCTGTTGTAGTTCTTCATAATTTATTTAAAAGCTTATAGAGAAAATCAGTGATGAATGAAGGAACATGAGAAGTTAGTAAACTATTTTGTGTAGAACTATGCTGACTTCTCACTCCATTATATCAACATTCCTTTAAATAGAGGCATTATCCTTGAGTTGAAAGCGGCAGGCACATACCTTGGTTAGTCAACTTGCTTCATCTGAGGTTGGCAAATTCTAATTTGCATATTCGGATTTAAAGTTGTATTTATTTATTTTATTATGCACATGTGCAGTTGTGCATGTGCCACAGCATGCATATGGAGGACAGAGAACAGCTTTCTGAAGTGGCTTCTCTCCTGTCTCTTTGTGGTGTCTAGGGATTGAGCTCAGAATTCATCTTCGCAAGCCTGCTCATAAGCACCTCTACTCTGCCTGCTAAGCCTCCTTGTGGCCCCATGTTCATACAGTACTCAAAGAAGACAGTCAGTAGCTATTAAGAAACATGCTGTTATCTGTAATAACTAGTATGAAAAACAAAATATTTGACTTACCTACATTTATTCTTTTTCTAATACTCTTCTATTTAATGTGTGGTTTAATTTATGAAGTATATAATCATCCTTCTTGAATAGTTTCTTTTGACATTGCTTATAAGTCATATCTGTTAGTGAAAATTCTGTGACTTTTTGCTTATCTGTTAAAAAATTTACTTCTCTTTCACACTTTTTTAAAGAATTATTCTCCTTCTCTCTCTCTCTTTCTCTCTCTTTCTCTCTCTCTCTCTCTCTCTCTCTCTCTCTCTCTCTCTCTCTCTCTGTGTGTGTGTGTGTGTGTGTTATGCTGGGAGTGTTGACGCTCTTGGAGAGCAGAGCCATCCATTCTCCCTGGAGCTGGAGTTAAGGCAGTTGTGAACTGCTTGGTAGTGGATGATGGGAATTGAAGTCAATTCCTCTGGAAGAAGAGTACATGGCCTTAACCACTCTCCAGGCTTCCTCCTTCAGTCTAGGAAGAGATTTTCATAGGTGCTTTTCTATCTTTTGCACTGCAGAGTTCACTCTACCTCTTTCTTTATATGATTTCTGAAGCCAGGTCTTCAGCAACTGTGTTCTCTAAGGTGCTTCCAGGTTTTTGCCCATCTTAGCTTCTTTCTAAGTTTTTTTTTTTTCTGTATGATTTTTTTCAGCTTTAATATAGTATACCTAGGTGCAAATTCTTGTTCCTGTTTTTTCTTTGTTTCATTTGATTTTCCTTTTTCCCTTTGGGTCTCTATCTGGGTGGTTTCTGTTAGTTTCCCTTTGAATTACCAATTCTTCCCTTGACTGTCTCCAGTTAAATTCTTCATTTCTGCTGTCTTTACTTTTATTGGTAGGATTTACTTTTGATTCTTGTTGGAGTTTGCATCTCTCTATTTAAACATCCTTTCTGTGTTGTATACTGTTTCCTCTTTTACATTAAGATTCAACATTTAACTATAATTAAAGATGTAAAAAGTTACAAGTATGACACACAGAGGTTAACTCTGTTTCCTCAGAGTGTGTTCTTCATTTTAACATGCTTTGTAATTATTTCTTTGAAAATCATATGTTATGTACTGAGTAGAATAAATAGTAAATTCTCACCTTTTGTCCCAGAGTTTACATTTATGTGACTAAAATTAAGGTGCACTTAGTCTTTGCTATAATTATAATCTGAAAAGCTAAAATCCGTCTTTTAATTTATTTATTTTAATTTTGTGTATATGAGGCTTTGCCTACGTATAAGAAAGTGTACCCATGTGTGCAATGCCTCTGCAGGCCAGAAGATGGCTATGGATCTCCTGGAACTGGAGTTACAGTTGGAACACAGTTGGCCATGTGGGTATGGGAGCTGAAACACTCGTCCTCTGCAAGATCAGCCAGCGATTTAACTGCTGAGCCAACTCTCCAGCCCCTAAAGTCCCCTCTTGTACCTGCTTTCATCTTATTTGTTATCTTTGGATTTCTCATGAGTCTTCTTCAATTGCATCCTGTTATCTTACAGGAGGCTTACTGTGGTCGTGGCAAGGCACATAAAGGGTAACTATTTATAATCCTATAATTGGATCTCAATCTCACAGCGAGTGTTAGTGCTTTGTAGGACTCGTTTTATGGATGAGACAGAAATTCAGGGACCTGGAGGCATCACCTGCCTATAACTCAGCTGCATGTTAGCAAAACCTAAGTAGGTTCTTCTCCCTTAAGGAAATTCCTTGTTAAGAACATTTGAGAGTTTTGGGAATTGTTCAAATGTCTATTTTCTTTCTCCTTTCCAGAGACAAAATGTGATTTTTCCTCTGTTCTTCACAGTGAGAACTAAATTTTTTACCTAATGGAAACACTTGCAAAACCACAGGGCTCCCCAAGACACACCCCTCAAATTTTAACCAAGCAGGTCTTTCCCAACAAGCCACCCATCAGCAGACCAGGTCTAGTCCTCTTGCTTGCTTGGACTTCAGTCCCCAGGCTTATGAGATTCTCTGGAGCTGCTTGCCTTTCTCCAGTCCGTGTGGCACAGTCTTTCCTGTGACCAGTATTCTTTGATAGATCTAAGAAAAATTTCTGGTTGTCAGATGGTTCCATCCTTTTTTGTGAGAGGAGTCATGTGATGCCTGACCAAGTTCTCTATACCTCAGTCAGGAAAAGGGCGGGGTCATCCCTCATTCACTCTGAATGGTAACATTCTCCTAGCTTATTCCTTTATTGAGGCAGAGAATGACTTAATAGAATAATGCTCACTTATAAAATGCCCTAGTTCTGACAAAGACTAACCATCACTCACTTATCACCTCCTCTGGGGAATAATATAGAACTTACACCAGGCACCCTGGTCTGAGGAATTAGTTTGTGAATTATACACACAATGCTACTACATCGAAGTCCCACATGAGCATTTCAAATACTTCAAGAGAAGGAATATAGCTGAAAAAAAGAGTTAAGCAACCAAGGAAATACCAAAACAAACATAAATCCCAATGTAATAACATAAGAAACATGAAAAGCAAAGAGAAGGACTTTGAAAAGTATTAACCCTATAGTAATGAGCATGAGTTAGACCATTCCCAAGCAGGGAATCCCAAATAATAAGTACATTCAAAGATGTAAGCAAACAGGTGGACAAAATACAGAAAGTTACTATGGTGTTTTCAATGAAAAATATCCTCTGTCCTCTACAGGCTCACACATTTGAACACTGTGTCTCCAGTTGCTGCCACTGTTGGAGAGGACACACAACCTTTAGGAAGTATTGCCTTGGAGGAGGAAGTATGTCACTGTGGGTGGGCTTTGAAAATTCATAGCCTTGCACCCTTCTCTTTGCTCTTCATGTCCTGGTCGTAGTGCTTAATGTAAGCTCTCATCCTTTGGTTCCTACTACCATGCCTGCTGTTTCCTCCTGCCTCCATGCCACCCTCTACAAGCACAAGCCCAAATAAACTCTCCCTTGTATAGCTTGCCTTGGTTGTTTTTTTTTTTTTTTTTTTTTTTTATCACAGGAACAGAAAATTAACTAAGACAGTGATGGGCATGGAAGACAAATTCGATAAAGAGACAGAAATATTGAAGAAAAACCAATCTGAAGTGCGTGATAAAAAAGTAACTCAAAAAACAACAACGAAAATGCTCTGTGGAATGTCACTGCAATAGAATGTCACTGCAATGCAAGAAGTAGAGAGGACAGAGTATCTGAGCATGAAGACAAAGTACAAGGACTGGAACAAGCCAACAAGGTGAATGAAAAAATAATAAGATATTACCAATGGGAATTCCCAGATATACATGACATGCTTAATAAAATAAATGACAAAATTTATAGGTTATAAGTGCATAGAAGTGGGATAGAAATCTAGTTCCAAAGGTGGAAAAATTTTTACAGAGTTATAACAGAAGCCGGGCGTGGTGGTGCATGCCTTTAATCTTAGCACTTGGGAAGCAGAGGCAGGTGGATCTTTGTGAGTTCAGGGCCAGCCCGGTCTACAAAGTGAGTTCCAGGACAGCTGGGGCTACAGGGAGACCCTGTCTCAAAAAGACCAAAAAAAAAAGTTATAACAGAAATTTGCCAGAGTTGGGAAAATATATTTCACTCCCTACAGGAGGTACAGAGGACACCAAACATACAAGACCAAAAGACAAGCTCCATGCATCATATTATAATTAGAACAAAAGTATACAGAATGAAGAAGTTACATTGCAAACAAGAGAGAAATATCATATAAAGTTAGGCCCATTGGAATAAGAGCAGAGCATTCAACTGAAACTTTGAAAGCCAGAAGGTCTTGAAGTGATGTATGTCATCTGCTCAAATTACAACTGCCAACTCAGGATCCTATACTCAACAAAGCTGTGTGTCTTAACTGACAGAAAAATAAAACCTTTCAATATTAAAAATAGATTAAAGGAATAATGGCCATTAAATCAGGACTACAGACAATATTTGAACACATACTTGAGACAGAAGAGAAAAAATAAACCTCTATGTGGCCACAGGAGAGAATAAACCATGCTAGAATAAAACTAAGCAAGAGATGAAGAGAATAAAGCACTCCAACTCACAAAACTCAGGAGAATTGCAGGAATCCATGTACAACTTTCAATAAAACTTTGAATACTGATGTTCTCAATTTCCAGATCAAAAAACCCAGGCTAGTAAGTTGAGTAGTAACTCTATGTGTTGCCTCTAAGAAATAGACCTCAGCAAAAGAAAATCCTACTGTAGGGTGAAAGGATGGAAAAATGTATTCCAAGCAAATGAACTTAGGAAAACACTCAGGAAGCACTAATACCTGAGAGAAGATAGACTTCAAACCAATGAAGGTCAGAAAAGAAATAGGTGATAACTTCATACTGATTAAAGGAAAATTTCAACAAGAGGGCTTTGCTATTACTATTACTATTTTAATAAGATATGTTTCAAATACAAGTGCATCCAATTTCATTTATTTATTTATTTATTTATTTTAATTTTCATTTTTTATTGATGCTTTTTGTATTTCATACATCATTTTCCAATTCAGTTCAGGCATATTTCCCCTTTCCTTCCCCCCACCCACCCCACCACCACCCCAGATCATGCATTTGCCATAACTATGTCCGGAATCTGGTCCTCTCAGTTTTTATTTGTTTTATTTTTTTAACAATAAGGTGATATTGATGAGTACAAGATCCTCTTACGTAAACACAGTTTGCAAAGAGTGTTGTCGCCAAACCCACACAGCCCATGGGTCGCACCAATCAGCAGGGGGGGGCAAGGGGCTTGTATGTTCAAATCAAGTTTGATCAAATGGAGGTGCCATACTATATTGGTGTAGTGTTCCTCACCTTGACCCAATTCCCAGCCCTTACATTCTTACAACAACCAATGCCCCCTCCCTCTCACAATATTGTTGCCCTAGGCTTGAAAAGGGCACATTGTGACGAGAGGCATAAACCTTTCTTCTTCTCAGTCACTTTCTTGGCTGTGTGTGGATTCTGCTGTCAAATTCTGGCTGTTTCTCATTTTCATGGGCTGACAGTTTTGTCCAGGAAACATTTCGTCCTACAAATGAAGATGAAGCACAGCAATTAGTATAATAGGTTTTAAACATACACTAGTGCTCATGAGGTAGGTTACTTTGTGTATAGACAGCAGTGTTTGGTGGTATGTTAATCCAATGAATTACTAAATTTTTTTTCTGGTTAAATATGAGCGTCTTACGTCCGCGTGATAACATCTCCTAACCATTGTAGATAGGATGTAAGTGTTTGGCACAAGCTCATGGTATTCCTCCAAGAAAGATGATAGTAAACTAGATTAGATTTGGGAGTATAAGGCATATTGGCTGCCCTCTTGCTGCAATATTTTCCAGCAGGTGAGGTTATGTGGTGCTGACGGAGGGAGTCTTGCTTGACTCTTAAAGGAGACCCATATTGCTTTAATGGTTTAGTGGCCTTTGGCAACAACTTCTGGCATTCAGAATCCAAGACACTTGCAAAGAGAGTCTCAATACTTTTTCACATGTTTCATCAAGGTCTTCGACAGAAGGCTGTATTGCCTCTCTTCCTGCAGGTATCCCAGTTTACAGGAAAAGCCTTTACCTTTTGTGGCTTGGATACCCGTGCCAACATCTCCTTGGTACTAAGATCCATTGCTGTATGTCTGGAAAGCTTCCTGTAATGAGTATATTTTGTTAAGTGCATAGCTTAAGGGACTTTCAGTTATATTTGGTTCTGAAAAGAGAATAACCTTTTCACATTCCTATGTCTGTCATTAGCAATTAAAGGAAGAGCAGTTGACCATTTTAATAAATTAATAAACGTTGGCGCTCCAAATTTTTAAGTTGGAGAAACGACCTCATCATCATCTAATTACTCATGTTGTAGGGGAGGGAGAGGTAAGAGAAAGTGCTCTCATATCAAAACCTTTGCAGCACTTTTAGAAGATAAGTTTCATTAGGAACTGCATTTTTAAAGTTGTACAATGTAGGATCCACAGAGGGTTGATGTTTGAGCAATCTGATTGTTTCTTCCTTCCCATTATGTTTCAGAGGGGCCAACCTTTTCTGTCGGTACTTTCTGGTACATATACTCAAGAAAAGCTGTAATCTTTTCTTTCTCAGCCAATAAGGTTCGGTGTACATTAGTTACTCTGTTGAGGAAACAATAATCCTTCTTTATCACATTAGTTATTTTAAATGATTTGAACTTCAAGGTTTGACAAAAGGTTTCATATCATCTGTATCCCCCCCCCCGTTTTTTTTTAAGGTTTTTTGCTTTTTGATCAATGAGGCTTCCAGAAGGCAGTTTGTATTATAATATCTATAAGGTGGAGATCAAGGTCACAGAATTCATCAAATTCACCATGCTGTTTGGGGTGATATGTGATTAAATTGGAAGCAAACTTATTTTTTAAGTTAAATCATCCTATAGTGAAAGAGAATGCTACAAAGTGGTACTGATACACAGAAAAATTATTGAGAACATTTGTATTGCCAATCCAAAATTATTGTTTTACAGATTTTAAGTAAAACAATGTGGACAACAGCAATTTATATCTCCAATAACTCAGATGCATTAACCGTGTTTATCACTAACATGTTTTTTTTTTTTACACTGAGCTCTTAACCATACCTGTATTGTATATACACATTTTTGGCTTTACTAAAGTCCTAAAACAGACGATTCATAAATGCTATCATTCTCGAGACTCGTTTAACGTCAATTAAAATATCATTAATCTAAGATACCCGTTGCCCTTCTCCCCCCCCTCCCCTCTTCCCAATTCACACACCTTTTCAGTGAGTTTTTCTGATGCAGTTTTTGCTTTGTGTTCTTTTAATAAGGACCTCTCCACAAGAAATTATTATACCGTGGGTTATAGGACTAGCTATCCACATATGAGAGACACCATTTTGCGTTTTTTTTTCTGGGGCTGTGTTACTTCCTTAACATAATGTCTTCTAGCTCCATCCATTTACCTGCCAGAGTTAATGATTTGTCTTTCTTTACTGGTCATAGAACTCATTGTGTACATGGTACCACAGTTTCTCTATCCACTGTTCAGTTGAGGGGCACCTGGGCTTGGTTAGCCCCCATTGTTTGTTCTATTGTGAACAAAGCGCAATAAAGCATCGCTGGCATGTATCCTCTGCAGTTAAATGAGTCTTGTGGGTAGTATGACCAGGAGTTGTATGACTGGATTCAAATGAAGAGCTCATTTTTGAGTCTTTCTAAGGGTTCTCCACACTGCTTTCCACAGGGCCTACATACAAGTTACAACATTCCTCACCAAGGCAATGGATGAGTGTTCCCCTTTCCCCACAACCTCATCCACACTTAGACTATCATTTGTATCCTGAATCCTAGCCATCGTATTGGAGTAATAAGTTAAACACTACTTAAGATGTTTCTTAGCCACTCTAATTCCTCCTCTGTGAAGTCTCTATTCCAGATCTTTGCTCCATCTTCTGAGTGATCAATTTGTGTTTCTTCTTGTTTTTGAGTAGCTTGTAACTCTGAAAATTAATGCTTTGACATATGTATTCTATCAGTGAAGGTTTCCTACCACTCTGTGGGTTTCTCTTCACTTCCTTATATTGTGTTTATTTTGATGTGCAGAAAACTTTATTTAAGTGTAATGGAGGTCCATTTGTCATTGTCAATCTTATTTCTTGCTCAGCTGCTGTTTAGATTTTAGGAAGTCTTTTCCTACGCTATTATTGTAGTCCTAGCTGCCAAGTTTCCTTCTATCACTCCAGAGTTGGGTTTCAGTTGAGGTCTTTGATCCCATTTCGGGAGGTTGACTTTGTACAGGGTGAGAAAGTAAGGGGTTTAATTTCATTTTCTATAAGTTGGTGATCCAGTTTTGCGAACACCACTATTAGAAGATGCTGTTCTTTCCTCCATTGTGTCTGTCCTTGCCACTTGTCCAATATATGAGGGTGGCTGAAATTGTATGAGCTGCAGGTTTGGATTCTTCAGTTTATTCCATTGGTCAAACAGGGTCTGTTTTTGTGCCAGTACCAGGCTGTTTTTATGACTGTACCCTGTGGGTATAGTTTTGATGTCTGGTAGAGCGACACCCCCTGTGTATTGCTCTTTTCATTCAGGTTGCTTTTGCTATTCGGGTTCCTTTTTTGCTTCTTCGTAAAAATTGAGGATTTTTTTCAAGTCCTTGAAAAGAACTTCTTTGGGATTTTGATGTGGATTGGCAATTAAATCTGTACACTAAGTTTGGGTTAGGATGGACATTTTTTGCTATATTATTCCCAATCCAATCGAGCATTGGAAGTGTTGTCCATTCTTCTATGATGTCTTCTCAATTTTACTTTTTCAGGGTTTTAAAATTTTTGTTTGTTAGAGATCCTGTGACTTTGGTTAGGTTATCCTAGTATTTTTATTTTTATAGGGCTATTGTGAGTGGAAAGGTCTACTTGGTATTCCTTCTTCATTGCTTTGTTGTTGGTGTTACTAAGAAAGTCTACTGATTTTTCTAGATTTATTTTGTATCCTGCCACTTAACTGAAGCTCTTAATCATTTCTATGAGTTCTCTGTGGAGGTCGTAGCTCCCTGAAGTGACAATCATATCATCATCAAAAAGAGGATAGCTTGACTTCCCTTTCCTATTAGAACTCCTTTAATTTCCTTTTCTCTTGCCTTAATTGCCCATAGCAAGGGTTTTCCAGCACTATATTGAAAAGAGTTGGTGACAGGGGCAAGCCTTTGCGAGTTCCGACCTTTAAGGGGAATACTCTCTGTCATTCCCCCATTTAGGATATTGATAATGGCTGTGGGTTTCCTGCATATATGGCTTATTGATTACATTGAGGAATGAACCTCCAGGATCCAATTCCCTTAGACTTTAAAACACTAAAGGCAGTGCTGATTATTGTTAAAGGCCTTCTCGATGCATCAAATGAGATATGGTGTGGTTTTTTGTCCTTCATCCATTTATATGTTTGATGTATTTATATGATTTTCATCAAGTTTGAACCATCCCATGAATCTGCTGGTATGAATCCAACTTGGTCAATGGTGGCTGATTCTCTTTGATGAGGTCTGTATGCTATTTCTGAACAGTATCCTGGTCAGAATTTTTGGCATCTGTTCATTAGTGAGATGGTTATAAGTTCTCCATTTTGGTTTGATTTACCTGGTTTTGAGTAATAGCATTGATGCTGGCTTAATGCAGGAAAGAAGGATTTGGAGAACTCCCTCCATTTTGATCCTTCTAAACAACTGGAGTGTAATGGTTTGTAAGTCTTTTGAAATATTTGTATAAGAGAATTCTGCGCAGTGAAACATCTGGCATGGGCATTTTTTGTTGGAGGCTCATATTACATCTTCAATTGTTCTCCTGTATATTAGTTGGTCTTTTAGTTGTCGATTTCTACCTCTTCTTGGTTGAGCTTTGTGATTCCCAGGATTTTCAGATTTCATCCATTTCTTCTAGGTTTTCAAACTTAGTTAGAGTATAAGTTGTTTGAATATTCCATGATGATTGTCTGGATCTTTTCATTGTATTTATGTGATATTTCCCTTTCATCACGATTCTATTGATTGGAGTGTTTCCGTCTTTCTTTTGGTTAACTGGGCTAGAGGTCTGTCTATCTTGTTTTATTTCTTCAAAGACCACGTTTTGGATTCATTGATTTTTTTTTGTGGTTTTCTTTGTTTCTATTTCATTGGTTCCTGCTCTGTTTTTGTTATTTCTTCTTGTCTGTTCCATTTAAGGTTCTTTTTGTTGTTGTCTCTCAAGCTTTTTAGCTGCAGATGTTAGTTTTTTTTTTTTAGCTCGTTTATCTGTTTTTTTTAATGTAGGCACTTAAGCTTAAACTTCCCTTTTCCTCTTAGGCTGCTTTTAAAGTGTCCCATAGATTGTTGCTGTGTGTGTTTTACATTGTCATTCAGTTCCAGGAATGTTTTTTTTTATGTCTTCTCTTATTTTCTTCCTTGACCCATTCGATATTTAGAGAGAGTGTATGCTTAGTCCATGTTTCTTGTAGTGTGGGTAAGTAGCTCTGGTGTTCAATATTGAGGTTTTTATTCGTTTTCTGATAGACGCATGAGATTATTTCATCTTTTCTATTGGTTGAGTTTTGTGTGCTCCAGTATATGATCTATTTTGGAGAATGTTCCATGAGTTTTGCTGAGTAGAAAGTGTATTCTCTGGGTGTTTGGGTGGAAATATAGATAGATGTTTGTGAGGCCATTTGGTGTATTGTCATTTTTCAGATGTCTCTCTGTTTATCCTTTGTCCTTTTGATCTGTCTAGGGACTTAATGGGGTATTGAAGTCCCCTAATATGTAGTGTGCGGGGTTAATCTGTGCTCTTGAAAAATTTAAAAAATACACAAAAGTGAAACAACCAGGAAATATGGGACACTATGAAAAGATCAAACCTCCACATCATAGGAATAGAGGAAGGAGAAGAATATCAAGAGAATAGTATGGATCAGATCTTCTTATTAAGAATTGTCTTATTAAGTTTGGTGCACCAGTGTTTGGTGCATATATATTTATGATTGTGAGATGTTCATTGTCAATTGTTCCTTTAATAAAGATGTAATGGCCCTCTTTGTCTCTTTTGATTTCTTTTGCTTTGAAGTCTATTTTGTCTGACATTAGAGTAGCCACACCTGCTTTCTTTTTGGTACCATTTGCTTGGAATACTTTTTCACATCCCTTTCACCTTAAGTTTGTGCCTATCTTGAAATTGAGATGGGTTTCTTGTAGACAGCATATATATGAGTTTTTTTTTTTTTCCCTAATCCATTCTCCAGTCTATGCCTTTTGTTGGGGAGTTATCTGATTAATATTTAAAGTTATAATTGAAAGATGGATGTGCTTGCTTCTTTCTTATTTCACTTATTACCATTTGGACTTCTAGCCTCTGATTATGCTCCTATGTGTGTTTTTTATTATTTTCTTTTCCTAGGTGTTTTGAGGTTGTTGCTCCTCTGCTTCTGCCCTTTGAATTGCTTCAAGTATTTTATGAAGAGTTGGTTTTCCAGACATGTATTCCATCAACTTGTTATAGGTGGAAGATTTTTCTCTCTTTCAGCTATAATTGACATTTTGGTGGGTAAAAGTATTCTGGGTTGGCATCATCAGACCTTTAATATTGCTGAATGCTTTGCTCCATTTTCTCTTGCTTCATGGTTGTGCTGTGAATTCAGTTTGTAATTCTGATGGTTTCCATTTGTATGTGACTTGTTTTTCTTTGTACGCCCCTCAATTTTGTCTTTGTTTGGGCATCTAGCATTTTAACTATGATATGGTGTGGGGAGTTTCTTTTCTGATCTTGTCTATTTGGAGTCCTATGTGGTTCTTGTATTTGTATGTGCTTGTCTATTTTTAGTTTGGGGAAACTTTCATCTATTATTCTGTTGAAGATCTGATCCATACTATTCTCTTGATATTCTTCTCCTTCCTCTATTCCTATGATGTGGAGGTTTGATCTTTTCATAGTGTCCCATATTTCCTGGTTGTTTCACTTTTGTGTATTTTTAAATTTTTCATTATCTTTATTTGAGCTTTCTAGTTGCTCTGTGTTATCTTCCAGATCTGATATTCTTTGTTCTGCTTCCTCCATTCTACTTCTGAGGCTTTTTCCTTTCCTTTCTTCTTGATTGGATGTGTGTTCTAATTCCTTTTTCATTTCATCCTGTGTTTTCTTTAGTATTTCCATTTCCTTTTTGAACTTCTCAATCTCTTCTTGGTGCTCCTTACTTCGTTGGTTGGCTTCCTTTTTCAGTGTTTCTAATTCTTTTCGGAGTTTGTTTTTTTTCTCCCTCTAGTTCTTTCTTGAGTTTGTCAATCTGTTCCTTTAGTTCTTTCCGAAGTTTGTCATTGTATCCCTCTAAGTCCTTTTTGAGTTTTTCATTCTCTCTCTTTAGTTCTCTGAATTCTTTATTTTCTTTAATTTCTCTGCATAGGTCTGCAATTATTCCTCTAAGATCTGTTCCTTGGGTCTCCTCCAAGGGGATCCCATTGTGGCTATCTCCTACAGGTTTGGTAGAGCCTGGTGCAGGATTATCCTGTGCCTTTCCCATGTTGTCCCTTCGTCGTGTCCCTGGCATGTGGGCTTCCCTTTTGTGGTTCAAATTACAAATGCCTTTTCACTATGTTAATGGATGGTTTTGCTTTCCTCCTTCAGATGCTTTTTTTTCCCCTTTTCCTCTTCCTTGTTTATGGAATATTGACTTGTCTAGGTTTCAGGCTTTCAATTTTGTTTATATATTGGTTATTGGAAGCCTAAGTCACTCTTCTCTTCTTGTTCTGAAGGTTCTCCAAAAAAATGTCCACTTGGATTCTCACCGATTTCTGGCAATGGCAGGGGGGGGGGTATATGCCTGACCTAGCCTGCACCCCGGTACCTGCCTGAGTGACTTCCGGCAAGTCTGCACAAAGCTGTAGAGGCACCAACCCAAACCCCTGACCCTCTGTTCCTGGCTCCAAAGGCGAAGGGTGGCCCTGCCCAGAAGGCCTCAGAGACAGGACCCCCTAGCAGCTGCCCAGGAAACAGTCCACCCTAAAAAGTACCTGCCTCAGTCCATCCAATTTCATTTAAAAAAGTCTCCTAGATTGTATGTTGTTAATTTGGGAAGCCAACTTAATTCCTTTAGTTCAACTATCCTACAGGTAGAAGAAAATGTTACAAATTGATACTGAACAATACAAACATTGTAGACAATATTTGTATCCATTAACCCCAAAGTTGTTGTTATATAAATTATAAGTGAAGCAGATGTGGACTACAATTTATATTTCCAATTAGCTTAAATGTATTCTATTTTATTAAAACCTTTTAACCAATGTTGTTTAATATAGACTTTTTTTTTTTTACTTTTACTGAGTCCCAGAATACCATATAATATGTAGACAAAGTTTGGGCAAATTTAGATACCTGTTAAACTCACATCAATTAACTATAAATTATAATATTTAGTACTGTTTAAATACCTGTATATCTAATTGCTTGTGCTTCATCAGTAGGAGTAGATAAACTGCCAACCCATGAAAGGAAATAGCCTGAACTGATCAGAGTCCAAAATGACATCTCCAGAGGAAAGTAGACTGCTTTGCTTTTTGCCCACTTGTGTCCCTTTTCTAAAGCCTAGGGAACAATCTGCAGAAAAGGGGGCATGGTAGAATGTAAGGGCTGTGATTGGGGTGAACTACAAAACTACAGAAATATAGACTGGACTCTTATTTGATCAACATGATAGTACATACAAGCTCCTCCAGCTGGACAATGGGGGCCTCGGGATGTATAAGTTTGGGCATAGCTACTTGCAAATTGGTTTTACGTGAAAGATGCTTGTATTCATTACTTATTACCTGTTATTAAAAATAAATTAAAAAAGTCTCCTAGAGGTAGAGTAACAAATTAAACCAAGCACAATAGGAGAGGGCAGATTTAACACCCTGATCTTCCCACTCTCTTCAATCAACAAGTCATCAAGACAGTAAAGAAACAGAAATATCTGAATTCAATGACATCATATATCTAATGGACTTAATTTGATTTTATGATTTGATTGGGAAGTTGAGACTTTTGACTGGGAACATCTACAGAAATTCCATCTGAATACTGCAGAATAAATAGTTTCCCCAGAAGTCCATGGAACTTTCTCTAAAATAGATCATATACTAGGACATAAATAAAATCTTAACAAGTATAGGAAAATTGAAATAATTCATTGTATTCAACGTGATCACAATGTAACCGGACTACAAATCAAGAGCAAGAGACAGTCCATCCACAAAGCTGTGGAGATTAAATACCACTTTGAACAAATGAATGGGTCCTTGAAGATATCAAGAATGAATGAATCATTCCTATAATTGAACGAAATTCAGTACATAGCATAACAAAACCTGTGTAAAGTAATGAAAGTAGTCTTAATAGCAAAGTTTATAGCTCTAACTACCTTCATTAAGACATTAGAGGAATCTCAAAAAATAGCTTGATATACCTTAAAGCTCTCAAAAATGATAATAACCCATCATTAAGAGCAGGCCAGGAATTAATGCAATGGAAACAAACAAACAAATGAAAGAATCAATGAAACAAAGATTTGGTTCTTTGGAAAAAAAGAGGATTGACATACCCTTATACAAACTTACCATTATAAAGAGAAAGATCCCAAGTAATAAAATTAGAGACAGAAAGTGACACCTTACAACTGAAACGAATGAAATTCAAGCTATCATCAGATGTTATGTTAAAATATTTACATTCCAGCTCCCTACTATTGACTCTCCTGCTGCCCCATGTAGCCTGGAGACTCAGATACCAGACTGCACCCATACAGCAAAAGACCTAGGGCAGAGGCCATAGCCCTAAGCACCAAATAAACAATCCCAACATCATATGAATTAGTCATACCTGAACATTATAAGCAGAAATGCCTCTGCTGAAAGAAGAAATGTGACTTGAATAAAAAGAAAAAATAAATCAATTAAATGCAGATGGAAAAATTCCAAATCAGAAATAAAAACAACATAAAAAAAAACAACCAGCATGCCTTCTCCCCAGACCACAAATCCCATAGTAATGGCTCCTAATGAAAATGACTTACAAGGACTTCCAGACAATTCAAAAAAATGATTATGGTCAAAAAACTCAAAGAGGACAAAGATGAGTGAAAAAAGGAACTCAATTCAAGTAACACAAACAGAGCAGGAAGTGTGGATAAAATACAAACCAAAATGATGCTGGAAATGAAAACCTCAGAAACCCAAATTAAAACCTCAATGGAATGCCTCAGAAACAGCATGAATCATGTTGAGAACAGAGACTCAGGGAATGGAAGAAAAAGCAGAGGAACTAGATGACTTAGAAATGTCAAAGAGAAATTTTACAGACGCATATGAAAGAACATGGGAAGGTTTGGGGATACCATGAAAAGAAGTATCCTTCTAATTAAGAGAACAGAATAAGAAGAATACTGTAGTGAATTCGCAGAAAATATCTTCAATAAAATCATAGAAAAAAACTTCCCAATAGAGAAAGACAATCCCACCTAGGCCTAAGAGGCCTATGGAACTAGACTAGACTAGAAAGAAAATAAGACTAGAAAAGAAACTTTCTGTGATATATAACAGGGAAAAGATTAAAAGCATATAATAAAGAAAATGTATTTAAAGCTGTAAAAGAGAAATGTCAAGTTGCTTTTAGGGGCAGACCCATTAGAATAACTAACATCTGGTTGTTATTCAACAGAAGCCTTTGAGCCAGAAGGGGCTGGAAAGAGGTGTTGCATATCTTGGCCACAACTGTCAACCCAGACTAGTACACTCAGCAAAACTGAAGGAAGGATAAAACTTCCCATGATTAAAAACAAAAGAACTTATGACTATTAATCCATCTCTGCAGAGGACACTGGAATACTTCAGTCTGAGCAAAAGCACTCAAGAGATTGAAGGGAACAAGTAAACCTAACCAGGGCAGGTATCTGAAAAAAATAACAATATTAACAAAATGACAGGAATTAATAAATGTGTTTCAACACTATCTCTGAATATTAATGGTCTCATGTCCTCCAAAAAGAGATACAGAGTACCAGATGAGATTAGAAACCAGGATCCTTCTTTTTTGTTACCCTCAAAAAGGACATTTTTGGGAACTTACTCATATGAACTTGCAATAATGAGCATGAACAAGACAAATGAACAAGACTCAGACAAAAACCTAGCATAGAAGTGGGGGAAAGGGGAAATGGGAAACAGGCCCCAGCCTTAGCAGAGGAATTATTGACAACTGATAACTGCTAGGTGAGGGAGAATAGATATTCTTTAAGGGCATGACTCTAGATAGGCTGACTTGATTCCAGTGGATAAACTTGTACTGAGGGACCGTCAGGTACAAATGCTTGACTGGATAGGTCTTATTATATATGGCAGAATGCATGGTATTTTGGGGGGGAAACTATAGGGTACAGATGGGGAAGGTTGTCTACATTTGATTAAGATCTATTAAATGAGCCTTTAGTTAGGACCCAGGTATTTGTAGACTGCCTGAGAGTGGCTGAATCTGGCCTCTGCATGGTGGATTTCCTAAGTAGCCAGACTAAAGCCATCCCCAGTTGAAAGGCAAGCTGAGCAATATTATTGTTATATTTCTTTTTATCTGAAAGCAACTGTGCTTTTATAATGTAAATCTCTTAACGAGCTCTAGAATTGACCTACCACTTATTTTCAAACTCTATAATTACAGTATATGGATGGAAGGCATGTAATCATATTTTAGAGCATATAAAATATAAAATCAAAGGGGGGAAATGTGAAAAAAGAGCAAATAAATATATTTGCCATTTCAGAGTTAGGTATCATCTGTGTTTCCCACCAGCACCAAGAAAAGTTACATGAACGTGTAAAATAAATGTCGTTCTTTAAAAAAAATCAAAAGAGAGAAACTAAAGCCTAGACCAACCAGCTTTTCATATCCAATCAGAAAAGAGCCAAGGCATATCAAGTATACAAACAGAATCATAATTCAACTCAACAAAGGAAGGCTTGTATTTCATGGTAAAATCACAAACAACAAAATTTATCCAAATGCCAAAATCACAACAAATAATAATAATATGAAAAACTGAAATAATATGTTCTCACCAAATACTACCAGTCCTGTAGAAGAATTCTAGAGTCAGAACCCCCTAGAGATAATCTAGACGCAGAATTTAAAAGAACAATCATCACAAAGATCAAATTAAATTCATGAACTTAAAGCACACACAAACAAATCAAAGAACTAAAAGAAGATAGAGAGAAACTTCTGACTGAATTGACCAAAGAAATAGAAGTAGTGAAACAAACTCAGGCTGAAATGAAAAAGGAAGTGAACATTTCAATAAGCCAATTTGACAACAGGAAAAAGTCTCATAAATTGCTCAGGAAATAAGGTCCACAATCAACAAAGGAGCCCTCATTAAATGAAAAAGCTTTTGTGCAGCAAATGAAACAACCAATGACATGAAGAGAAAACCCACAGAGTAGAGGAAATCTTCACCAGAGACACACTGGACAGAAATGTAATGTCCAGAATATACAAAAAACGAAAAAAATAAAATCAAGAAAATGAATGACCCAATTAAAATATGTGCTAAGGACCTGAACAAAGAGTTCTCAAAAGAAGAAATAAAGATGGCTACATAACATCTTAAAAAGTGTTCAACATCATTATTAATTAGGGAAATTCAATTCAAATTAAAACTACTTTAATATTTCATCTTACTCAAGTCAGACTGGCTAAGATGAAGAGAATAAATTATTCCAATTCTCATTGACTACTAGTGAGATTGCAGTCTCATGCAATCCCTATGGAAAGCAGTGTGGAGAATTCTTAAAAAACTAAAAAGTGAATCTAGTATATGACATGGTTGTACCACTCCTTTGCATATACCCGAAGGATTCATCCTATTTCAGAGATACTTGTGCACCCATGTTTGTTGATGTTCTTTTCACAATAGTTAAGAGATGGAAACTGAGATAAATGAGAATCCAGACTGTCTTTTCAGACACTATTTTATATATCCCAGGCCCAACTTTTTTTTTTAATTTTTTTAATTTAATTTTTATTTATTTATGTGTATGAATGTACTGTTTTGCGTGTAGGTCTGTGCACCCGTGTCGTGCAATGCCGTGGAGGTCAGAAGAGGGTCTCGGAATCCCCTGGAACTGGAGTTCTCCTGGAATTGTAGTTACAGACGGTTCTCAGCTGCCATATGGGTGCTGGGGATCAAACCCAGGTCCTCTGCAAGAACGGTCTGCGCTCTTAACCACTAGGCCATCTCTCCAGCCCCCAGGCCCAACTTTATCTTGTGATAAGTTTCATTTCTTCAGTTTTGTTTTCCCTGGGACATAGTAGGAGGAAGTTAAGGATCAGTTTCATTTTACTGGAGATCATATGTGCCCCTGAAAGCCTGGCCCTAAACTGCTGACTCTCGCTTTTGTGATTGGCTTGCTTGCTCTGCTTTCTTCCTTGATTGCTATTGTACTTATAAAAAGCTATGTAATCAATTTCTCAGGACCATGCTCCTCAATGTTAGGACCAGACGTAAGTAATAAACCATCCTTTAAATTCCAAGTGGTCCAGCAAGTGAGCTCTCTGTCATGACCCTGTAACACAAACAACCTGTGGTGGTTTGAATGAGTGTCCCCCATAGGCTCTAGGTATTCAGACATTTGTCTCCAGTTTCTGGCACTGTTTTTGGAGGTCTTGGAGGGTGTGGCCATGCTAGAGGAAGTGCGTTGTTGGGGACAGGCTTAGTGAGTTTTAACAAGCCTCGTGGTCACCAGTCTCTCTCTGTCTGCTTCCTGTGCTCTTTTCAAGATGTGACCCTCGGCTTGGCTTGCTCCTCCAGCCACCATGCCTCTCCATCCGCCATGCCTCCTCCCACAATGGACCCTGGAACTGTCAATTGTAAGCTCAAATAAACTCTTCCTTTTATAAGTTCCTTGGTCATGGTGCTTTATCACAGCAACAGAAAAGTGACAATTACAGTAATTTGGTACCAGAGAGTGGGCTGTTGGCTGTGAAGAACCTGACCATGTGGATGTTTGGAGAAATGTGGAAGATTTTGGAACTTTGGTCTAGAAAGGCTGTTGACTACTGTAAGCAGAGCTTAAAGGGCCATTCTAATGGAGGCCTGGAAGAAAGCATGGCTGCAAAAGATGTGGTTCCAGGGGAAAATAAAGACTTAGGCAGCAAGAGTGTGGCAGCAGTTTGCCCACAGCCCAAATGCTTGTCTGATGCTAAGTTGAAAAGCACTGGACTGATCCTCTTTTGCAGAGGATATTTTAAGACAGCCTAATGTAGAAATGGTGGCATGGCTGTTAATGGTGAATATTATACAGATCTACAGTGAAGAAGAGCAGATGGGGCAGAAAGAAATGCAGAATGTAAACTTGGATCTGAAAACCCCACTAGGAGGATTAAAGGTGGTGCCAAGGCTTGTGAAGGAGAGTTTCCTTTTGATAAGGAGATTAAAGCAATTAAGGAGAGACCTTGAGATTTACAAGTAAACAACAGAATCAATACCCTCAAGGCAAGACCACACCCAGCTAATTCTCCAACAAGTCCAGGGCAGAGAAAAATTGCAAATGTCGTTAAAGTAGGAGAGATTCCATCCTGAACTAGTATCCAGATTCGGCAATTTCATTCACGTGGTGCTGGCTTTAGAGGCATGAAGTTTGCAAGAGTGAAGGGGTCATCAGTTCTTCCTCCACGGTTTCAGAGAGCTGCCAAGGTCAGGCAGAGCACAGCAGGGGTGTCCCTGCATAAAGTAGGCCCTGATAGATGATTGCATGAAGCTGTGAATGTGAAGTCTGGTTGGCAGCAGAGACCCCAAGAAGACTTTCGAGATGCCAGACCTGTGAGATATTTGCCAAGGAGAGCTGCATACAGGGAGTGGTACCAGCCTAAGAAAGAGATGTATGTTGCAAGCAAAGCTGGAAGAGCTGAGCCATCTAAGCCCTTTGGAAGTCAAGTCCCAGAAGTTGCATGTGGAGCTACTGGACTTGGTGTTTGCCCTGCTGGTTTTCAGTCTTGTTTTGGTCCAGTATTTCCTCACTATGCCTCTATTCCTCCCTTTTGGAATGGGAATGTGTATTCAGTTCCACTGTACATTGGGAGTATGTAATTTGCCTTTTGATTTTACAGGAGCTTACAGTTAGGAGATTGGCCTGAGTCTCAGAAGAGACTTTGGACTGTAGACTTTTGAATGGCATTGAAACTGGTAAAGACTATGGGGAATTTTAAGGTTGGACTAAATGCATTTTGCATTTTATATGGTCAGGAGCCTATGGGGGCCAGGGAGTGGAATGTGGTGGTTTGAATGAGTGTCCCCCATAGGCTTTAAGTATTCAGACATTTGTCTCCAGTTGGTGGCGCTGTTTTGGGAGGTCTTAGAGGGTGTGGCCGTGCTAGAGGAAGTGTGTTGTTGGAGGCAGGCTTAGTGAGTTTTAACAAGCCTCGTGGTCTCCAGTCTCTCTCTCTCTGCTTCCTGTGCTCTTTGAGAGATATGACTCTCGGCTTGCTGCTGCTTCAGCTGCCATGCCTCTCCAGCCACCATGCCTCCCACCACAATGGACCCAGGAACCTTCAATCGTAAGCTCAAATAAACTATTCCTTTTATAAGTTCCTTGGTCATGGTGCTTTATCACAGCAACAGAAAAGTGACTAATACACAACCTAAGTGTCCCTCAACTGATGAAAAGATAATGAAAACGTGATAGACTTACACAATCGAGTTCTACTCGGCAGTAAAGATGAAATCATGAAAATTTCTGGCAAATAGATGGAACTCGAAGCTGTTATGCTCAGCGAAGTAACACAGACTCAGATAAGCAATGTATGTTCTTCCTCTTTTGTTGATCCTAGCACAAAATCCTCATTGTGATTATATATAGTGATATAACTGCAGGAGTGGGAAACAGGGAAAGAAGCCAAGGAAGTAGAGGGAAAGAAGGAATCTGAGAGAGAGGAACAGTAGAAGACAGACAGGTATTGCCAAGGGTAAAATGGGTGTTTTTAAGTGGGAGGGGAGAAGGAGGATTATACAAGGATCTATGTGGTTAAAGGAGAAGAAGGGACTCAAGAGATGGTGGAACATAGGAGACAGGTATTATCAAGGGAGAAATAGGGATAATGGAGATACTTTAAAAACAGAGGAAACATTAAGTCCAAAATCTACTGAAAATGTACACATATAACACCTCTACATAAGTCCAGGTGTATAGCTGAAGGCTACATAACAAGAAGCAATGCCAGACAGGGGAAACCTCCCTTAGAATTGTTGGTCAGGGTAATCCAAAAGATTCCCAAAGTTATATAGATTATTGCTGTAACCCTTGATTGTCTCCCAGAGCTTCCTAAGATTCTATTACTGAAGACAGGACATACATTGGCTATAGTATTTCTGTGTTCCAATAGAGTTGGATCTGACTTGGAAGCCACCTCCCTTGAACCTTAGCTCTCATAGTTTTGGATACTACTATGCAAGCTGCTAAGGGTGAACATCAATTGATGGTCCAACCCCAGATCTAAGGCCTAATAACCACAGCAAAGACTGGTGCAGCAAGCTACATTGGGGTGGTAGTGGCACTTTTATCTTGGGGGTAATCAACAACTGCCTATGTGGACCTACAGCCCATTCAATGGGAAGAAACTTAAGTGTGATTTGAAAACATCACCAAATACACAGGTCTGGAAAGGTCAAAGACCTTAGTGAAAACCCCAAGTCTGTCATATCCCTAATCAAATGTCTTACTATGTGCAAAATATGGATCCTTAAATTTACAGACAAGTATCCCAGTCACCACTCATCAAAGAAGCTTCTTTTGCAACAGAGATTATTTTGTAGAGTAGCACTGCTGGTCACACACAGACATTGTCTGTGAATTGCTAAAGCCCAAGTGGCACATGTACAATGAAACCTCTAAATCTAAGGCTTCTGGAACATAGTGGGAAAAGGGGTAGAAAGAACGCTAACACATCTCTCAACTCTTGTCAGTGAAGCTCTCTCATGCAACAAAGGACCAGGAACACAAAAGGACATAAATGGCCAAATCATAGAGAGTAAGAGTCTGGCTCATTGAATAGACTCCACCCAATCAGGGATCAGGGACCATTGCAGAAGATAGGGTGGAAAGATTGTAAGAACCAGGGAGGAGGTGCATGACCATATGGAAATAGAGTCCTACAAGCATCTGGGGCCCTGCTCATATAAACCTACAAAAATGTTATCAGCATGCACAAAACCCATGTCAACTCAAGCAGACAAAACCCCAGCACAGAACTGTAGGAATGGGCAGCAGGCCCAATCTTAGCTTAATAACTACTGGCATCCGATTACTGCTGGGTGAGGAGTAGCAGATCTTAAAGGTAGAGACTTTAAATAGGATGATGAGACCTCAGTGGATGAACTTGCACTGAGGGATGTCACAATGCATAAATTCCAGTGGAGAGGGACTATGGGAGGAAAGGGGTATAAAGATGATTAAAGTACGTGTATGAAATACACAAAATCAAAAATACAAAAGAAAGAAATACACAAAAATTCAATAAAATGTTTACAAAAGAATGATCCATTATGTGCAAGGCACAAACTCAATTAAAATATACATTAGGAATTTTCCATGACACATTACAATTTTAACATTAAAAACACATAAAAATTAAAAGGTATTTAAAGCTGCAAGAGAGAAGGTCAAGTCACTTTATAGAATGGAGTTCTATGCAGCAGTAAAGATAGATGGCATCATGAACTTTGCAGGTAAATGAATGGAACTAGAATTCATTATGCTAAGTACAGTAACAGTCCCAGAAAATATGGTGTCTCTCATTTGAGAATCCTAGCAACAAATCCCTATTTATAAGACAAACTGAATATTTTTTTCTTTTTTAGTAAATCCAATACTTGATGCTTCTCATCAACTTGCTATGTAATGTAGGAATGTAAGGTAATATTTTTTCTTTACCCACATACAACTCTACTGTCAAATGTGGTCCCTAAATATGTTTTGGAATTAACCTATAGTTTATTTTCTGATGTCAAACTTTTGGTATATGTGTGGAGTGTATATGTGGATGTTTTGGAGTGATACAAACTGGAAAGAACAACAACAACAACAACAACAAAAGACTGGGTAAAAGAACTGACTGAGACAGTAAACTTCTGCTTCAAACAGTCGACTTCTGCATTGAAATTTTTTTTTAAAAAAAGACTAAGAAAAAGAGGAAAGATATGTATGGCAGAATGCATAAGTTCTGGCATGGGGAGGGGGCAAGGAAGGGGGACTGGGTCTAAATTTCATTAAGAAATGTATGAAATGCACAAAACTTCAATAAAAATACATTAAAAATAAAAAAATCAGACCCATTAGAAAAGTACCTAGCTATATCATGATAGAGCAAGTAACAGAAGTAATAATTAAAATCTCCTTAATAGTAACATCCTTTTGTGTTGTTGGTTAGTGTAGCCTAAGAATTCCTATAGTAACACAGACTGTTTGCCACAGTACTTGATTGATTCCCAGAATTGAAGGTAAGACCCTATTTCTGAACACAGGCCACACTTTGGACAGAGGACTTGGAACAATTGAGCTGGAACTTGCCTGGATGCCTTCTCCCTGCTAGGAAGGGGGAGAGACAGTGTCTTACATAGATGCAACTCTTGGTGGGCTGAGTGGATGGACCCACACTGAAGGACATTTAGGGAAAAATCAGACTCTATAGGCTGGTTTATACATATACATGCACATATACATATATACATATATGTAAACACACATATATACATATACCCATACCTATACCTATATTTATATGTACATGAATACATTAAATTGGGCAAACAGCAATGCAGGAGATATGTGAGAGGGGAGGAGATCTAAATACCATAAAACTGTACTGTACGAACATCCAAAATCTTAAGAAAAAATAAAATAAAATAAAATAACCCTCTCAATTCAAAACCACCCAGATCCAGGAAGACTCAGCACAGAATTTTACCAGACTTTCAAAGAAAGACTAACATCAGCACTCTTTAAATTACTGCATAGACTAAGAAATAAATGGACACTTTCAAATTCTTTTAATGAAGCTAGCATTACTTTGATACAAAAACAAGACAAAAAACACTGGTGTCAACATGCACAAGAGCCATGCAAGCTCAACCACACACACACACACACACACAAAAACATTGAACTTCAGAAATGGGCAGCAGAACCCAATCTTAGTTGAAGAAATATTGGCAGCTGATTATGGTTCTTTCCTTCCTTCCTTCCTTCCTTCCTTCCTTCCTTCCTTCCTTCCTTCCTTTCTTTTTTCCATTTCTTTCTCTCACAGTATTGCTACTTCCAGTAGGGCTACACTCCAAGCTCTCTGTTAAATGCTTTTTATCACAGGAAGCTTGGACCTATAATGACTGAATTTGGGCTATTGTGTATGGCGTGGTTAGAGGTGGGAGGTCCTCCTCATTATTCATCATTTTTATATGTACACCCAGACAATTAGGTCCCATCTGACCCTATATAAAGTCAAGTCTTCCTAGTCTAGTATTCAGTCAGCTCCTGGCTCTGCCTGGGGGGTTGGCTCACAGAATTCAGCAAAAGATAGAAGTTATTAATATCTGACACATTGGGTTGCTCCTCAGAGAAAGAAGAGAAAGGATGTCCTTGCCTTCTGGACTTTCTAGATAGAGTCTTCTATGACCTGACCTGTTGCTGTGGACATGAGTCATTTCTGGCTCCACCTCCAAGACTGGGCCTGCCCCTGCTGACAGTGGGGCTGGCTCCTCCTGCCTTGGCTTCTGAGACCCAGAGCTCTAGTTGCAGATGGGAGTTTGTTCATGTTCCTGGTACTAACCAACTTTTTCTAGGCTTGGAAACCCATTACTTCTGAGTCCTGCTTTTTTCCATTGATTTTTTGCATGATAAAACTGCTCTCCATTGGCATCTTGAGTCTTATGAGAGCTGTATGTAACAGCTGCTTGCAACCTCCTGGTGGGATTCCCCATATCATGAGAAACTCGTCATCATTCTCGTGTAAATAAAGTTCTCCTCATTGCCCAACATCTGGTGTCTGCCCAGTTCATTCTTAGAGAGGACAAAATAAGTGAGTTGGAGACAGCATAATCGACAGTCTTAGTATCAGATTCACAAGTGTATACTTCAAGTTCCCTAAAATCTATGCATTAAATATAGATATTTGAATGTCAGCAATATTTTGACAAAAATAAAAATAAAATGAAAACAAGAAAAGGAAAACAGTAAAAAGTATTTATATATTATTGGCATTCAGAAGAGGTTCAAGCAAATGTTGGCTTCTTCCTTTTAACTTTCCAATGAAGACTGGATGGAATATGCACTGAAGGGAGCAGAAGCAAGCCACAGCGAGCTCTGGGGTCCATTAGTGGTCAGTCTCCCTGTAGAGCTACAGAGCTGAAACGTTTCACACATTCTTTTTTCCTGAGCTCTGCATGTTTGCTTCTGGAGTTTACATCAATTAGTTGATGTGTAAGAAGAAAGCTATGTATCCTAGAGCTTTGCTCACTCTTCCTATCCTCAGGCTGTTAAGGTACTTCTTATATTACTATTTATGAATGGGGTGAATTAGCGCTAAATGAAAGAAACGTGTTAATGAATTTCCAGTGACAGAACTCACTAGTTGTGGGAAGGGACTAAGAAATTGAAGAACTCCATAGTAGGCAATGAGTGCATCATAATCATTACCAGATGGAATGATTTTTACATATATAAAAATTGTATCTAGAGATCTCCCGAGAACAGCTCAGGCAAGTAGGTGGACAGCAGCTGAGTGCTTCAGCAAGGCTGATTGTTGATTGATTTCATCTAGTTAATCCGTTAATCTAGTTGTCTTTGGCTTGGTTGGCTTTTGCGGCTGTGGGGGCAGAGTTATCCTCCCAGCTGGTATTAAAGGTAGGTCTGTGTGAGTCTCATCTGAGATCTCCCAACACCAGCTCAGGCAAGCACAGGTGCTGGGGCACGGGCTATAGAGCCCACCCACAGTCGGTCATCTGCCCCTCCACCAACACGAAGGCATCTGAAGGAGGCAAGCAAAGCAAGCCTTCAACACAGTGAAGAGGCATTGAGGACCTACATTGGAATACAGGCAAGGAGAAGCTCATATACCAGGAACACAAAGAAGAGACAACACAGGAAAGGGGCAGGATAATCCTGCGTCAAGCGCTACCAACCCTATGGAAGATTCCTACAGTGGGATCCCCATGGGGATGGCCCAGGACACAGATATCAGAAACACAATTGGGAACATATTTAAAGAACTACAACATTATAAAGAGCAAATCAAAGAACTAAGAAAAGAGAATGAAGACCTCAAGAAGGACCTAGAGAGAGAGAATAACAAACTCTGGAAGGAACTGGAAACACTGAAAAGATCCCATGCTGAAAAAGATAAGGAAACCAACCAGCGAAGCAAAGAGCTACAGGAAGAGATTGAGAAGCTCCAAAAAGAAGTAGAAATACTAAAGAAATCAGAAGAGGAAATGAAAAAGGAAATCAAACACTCATCCAATCAAGAGGAAAGGAATGGAAAAAGCCTCAGAAGCAGAATGGAGGAAGCAGAACAAAGAATATCAGACCTGGAAGATAACACAGAACAACTAAAAACCTCAAGGAAAGATTATGAAAAATTTAAAAATACACAAAAGTGGAACAACCAGGAACTGTGGGACACTATGAAAAGATCAAACCTCCACATCATAGGAATAGAGGAAGGAGAAGAATCCCAAGAGAATGGTATTGATCAGATCTTCAACAGAATAATAGATGAAAACTTCCCCAAACTAAAAAAGGACAAACCAATACCAATACAAGAAGCACATAGAACTCCAAACAGACAAGATCAGAAAAGAAATTCTCCACGCCACATCATAGTTAAAATGCTAGACACCCAAAACAAAGACAAAATCCTTAAAGCCACAAGAGAAAAACAACAAGTGACCTATAAGGGGAAACCTATCAGAATTACAACTGACTTCTCAATGCAAACTATGAAAGCAAGAAGAACCTGGAGCAAAGCATTCCCAGTGTTAAGGGACAATAGATGCCAACCCAGGTTACTATACCCAGCAAAAATGTCAATTATAGTTGAAGGAGAGAGAAAAACCTTCCATGACATAAACAACTTGAAAGAATACATGTCCGGAAAACCAACCCTTCAGAGAATACTTGAAGCAATTCAAAGAACAGAAGAAAGGAGCAACCAACCCCAGGCACCTAGAAGGAGAAATCAATAAAAGCATAACTGCAGAAGTAGAAACCTAAATCAAAACCGCAGATGGATAATAAGGCAAAAGGAAGCAACACAAACCTATCAGTCATAACCTTAAATATTAATGGACTAAATTCCCCAATCAAAAGACATAGACTGGGAGACTGGATTAGGAAACAGAATCCATCGATATGCTGTCTACAAGAAACACATCTTACCTTCAAGGACAGGCACCACCTTAAAGTGAAGGGATGGAAAAAAATATTCCAAGCAAATGGTACCAAAAAGAAAGCAGGTGTTGCTATTTTAATATCGGATAAAATAGACTTCAAAGTAAAAGAAATCAGAAGAGACAAAGAAGGCCATTACATTTTCATCAAAGGAACAATCCACCAAGAAGATTTCACAATTATGAATATATATGCCCCAAATTCTGGTGCACCAAACTTTATAAAGACAATTCTCCAGGACCACAAGTCACAGACTAACCCCAGCACACTCATAGTGGGAGATTTCAATACCCCACTGAGTCCTTTGGATAGGTCAACAGGACAAAAAATAAACAGAGAGACATCTGAACTGAACGATATGATACACCAAATGGACCTCATAGACCTCTACCGAACATTCCATCCTAATACCAGAGAATACACTTTCTACTCAGCACCCCACGGAACATTCTCCAAAATCGACCACATCCTGGGACACAGAAGAAACCTCTACAAATACAAAAAGATTGAAATAATTTCATGCATCCTGTCAGACCACAGTGCAATGAAGCTCAACATCAACACCAGGACAAGCCCTCCTGCCTACAAGAACACATGGAGACTAAACAACACACTCTTGAATAATGAATGGGTCAAGGAAGAGATAAAGAAAGAAATAAAAACATTCCTGGAACTGAATGACAATGACAATACAACACAACAAAACTTATGGGATACCTTAAAAGCAGTCCTAAGAGGGAAATTTATAGCCCTGGGTGCCTACATTAGAAAAACAGAAAGAGCACAAGTGAATGATCTAACACTACAGCTAAAAGCACTTGAGAGGCAACAACAGATGAACCCTAAACGCAACAGACAGGAAGAAATAACAAAAATCAGAGCAGAAATCAATGAAATAGAAACAAAGAAAACAATACAAAAAATCAATGAAGCCAAAAGTTGGTTCTTTGAAAGAATAAACAAGATAGACAGACCTCTAGCCCAGTTAACAAAAAGAAAGAAGGAACAACTCCAAATCAATACAATCTGTGATGAAAAGGGAAATATCACAACGGACAAGGAAAAGATCAAGAAAATTATATGGGAATATTACAAGAACCTATATTCTACCAAGTTTGAAAATCTAGAAGAAATGGATGAATATCTGAAATCTTGGGAATCACCAAAGCTTGGCCAAGAGGAGACCAGCAGCTTAAACAGACCCATAACATATGAAGAAATAGAGGATGTAGTAAGAAGCCTCCCAACTAAAAAAAGCCCAGGCCCAGACGGTTTCACAGCAGAATTCTATAAAACATTTCAAAAAGACCTACAACCATTATTTCTGAAACTGTTTAGAAGTATACAATCAGAGGGAATTCTCCCAAATTCCTTCTATGAAGCCAACATCACTCTATTACCAAAACCAGGCAAAGATCCAACTAAAAAGGAGAATTATAGACCCATCTCCCTCATGAACACAGATGCCAAAATTCTAAACAGAATACTGGCAAATCGCATACAGACCCACATCAAGAAGATCATCCATCATGACCAAGTTGGATTCATACCAGAGATGCAGGGATGGTTCAACATACGAAAATCAATAAACATCATCAAACACATAAACGGAATCAAAGACAAAAACCACACCATCATCTCAATTGATGCTGAAAAAGCCTTTGACAAAATCCAGCATCCCTTCATGCTTAAAGTCCTAGAAGGAATTGGATTGGAGGGATCATTCCTCAATGTAATCAAAGCCATATACAGGAAACCCACAGCCAATATCATCCTAAATGGGGAAATGACAGAAACATTCCCTTTAAAGGTAGGAACTCGGCAAGGCTGCCCCCTATCACCACTCCTCTTCAATATAGTGCTTGAAACACTTGCTAGAGCAATAAGGCAAGAAAAGGATATTAAAGGAGTACTAATTGGAAAAGAGGAAGTCAAACTATCCCTATTTGCTGATGATATGATTGTTTACTTAAGGGATGCAAAAAACTCCACCAGAAAACTCCTAGAAACGATTAACAGCTTCAGCAAAGTGGCAGGATACAAAATTAACCTTAGAAAATCAATGGCCTTTCTTTACACCAAGAACAAGCAACTGGAGAAAGAATTCAAAGAGACCTTCCCACTCACAATAGCCTCAAAAACAATAAGATACCTAGGAACAAACCTAACCAAAGACACCAAAGACCTCTACAACAAAAATTTTAAACCCTTAAAGAAAGAAATTGAAGAAGACCTCAGAAGATGGAAAAACCTCCCATGCTCATGGATTGGGAAAATTAACATTGTAAAAATGTCCATTTTACCAAAACTCTTGTATAGATTTAATGCAATCCCAATCAAAATCCCCAAGAGTTTCTTCACAGGCTTGGAAACAAAAGTTCTTAAATTCATTTGGAAAAACAAAAGACCCCGAATAGCCAAATCAATCCTGAGTGAAAAGAGCTACACAGGAGGGATCTCTATACCAGATTTTAAACTATACTACAGGGCTATAGTCATAAAAACAGCCTGGTACTGGCACAAAAACAGACCTGTTGACCAATGGAACAAAACCGAAGATCCAAATCTGAGCACATACAATTTCAGCCATCTCATATTTGACAAGGGGGCCAAGAAACCACAATGGAGAAAAGACAGCATCTTCAGCAAGTGGTGTTGGCAAAACTGGATCACCACTTGTAGAAGAATGAAATTAAACCCCTACCTCTCACCCTGTACAAAAGTCAACTCCAGATGGATTAAAGACCTCAACGTGAAACCCCAAACTCTGAAGGTGATAGAAGAAAAAGTTGGCAGCAGACTACAAGACATAGGCGTAGGAAAAGACTTCCTAAATCAGACAGCAGCTGCACAAGAATTAAGGTCGACAATTGACAAATGGGACCTCATCAAACTCAAAAGCTTCTGTACATCAAAAGAAACAATCAAGGAAGTGAAGAGAAATCCCACAGAGTGGGAGGAAACCTTCACTGCAGATACATCTGACAAAGCATTGATTTCCAGAATATATAAACTACTCAAAAAACAAAGAAAAAAGAAAACAAACGACCCGCTCAATAGATGGAGCAAAGAACTGAACAGAGACTTCACAAGCGAGGAATTAGAGATGTCTGAGAAACACCTCAAGAACTGTTCAACATCACTAATCATTAAGGAAATGCAAATGAAAACCACTTTAAGATATCATCTTACTCCAATAAGACTGGCTAGGATCAATAAAACAAATGATACCAAGTGCTGGAGAGGTTGTGGGGAAAGGGGAACACTCATCCACTGCTGGTGGGAATGTAAACTCGTACAGCCACTATGGAAAGCAGTGTGGAGGACCCTTGGAATACTTGGAATGAATTTGCCTCCAAACCCAGCAATACCACTCCTGGGCATGTACCCTCAAGACTCACCCCACCGCAGAGATACATCCACGGCCATGTTTATTTCAGCTCTCTTCACAATAATAAGGAGCTGGAATCAACCCAAATGCCCCTCAACTGATGAGTGGACAGAGAAAATGTAGTTCATCTACACAATGGAGTTCTATGCAGCAGTAAAAAAAGATGACATCACGGTCTTTGTAGGAAAATGGCTGGAGCTAGAGGACATCATGCTGAGTGCAGTAACACAGTCCAAGAAAAACAAACGACGTATGGTATCCCTCATCTGTAGATGCTGGTTCCAATTACCTAGTTGTAAGTATTTCTTGTGTATGGCCCCCTGGGCTTTTGTCCAAAGCAGTTGGGAGTGATGCATAATGGAAACAACAACAACAACAACAGAAAGGACTGCATCGAAGAACTGACTGAAACAGTTAACTTCTGCTCAAAACAGTCAACTTCCTCATGGAGAATATTGAGAAAGACTGAGAAAGAAATGAAAAGCATGTTTGGCAGAATGAATGAGCTCTGGTGGGGTGGGGGAATGGGGGGACACGGGTCTAGATTTGGTAAAAAATAAAAATAAAATTATGTGAAAAATTGTATCTAAAGGCTACAAGCTCTGTGAATCCTCATAAACATCTAAGTATAAAATTAAAATTTCTGTTTCTGTGTATATTAGCTTAAGAGCTTTAAGCCAAAATATGTCCTTAAAACAATATCAAATTAAAAGAGACATTAAATAATAACTATGTGCCAATGGAGATATTTTTGCATAGAATAATCTGTAGTATAAAGGAATTATAAGAAAATGAAAATACTATGGTCTGGGTAGTTTTTGGCAAAGACTGACTAAAATTTCCTTGTTTTTGGAGGTGAACCTGCAACTAGAACAGTCCATGAAGGGAAAGCATTCCCACAGCTCCTCGTGGAAGCAGGTTCTTTCCAGCTCCAAGCTTTCTGTAACTTCCCTTACTTGTTTTTCTGTTACTAACATGTTTTTGTGTTGTTCCTTTCTATTAATTTATTTTCTTGACAGTGTATTTCTAAATTTTAAAAACCTGACGAATCCTTTACTGACCTACTAATGTCTAGCGGGCAGGGCTTATACTTGGGAGTGTTGCTTGAGGAGCCAATGGTGTGGCACCCAAAGGATGAAGCTTCCATGGCCCTCGTGTTGATCATTGTTAAAAAAAAATGGGCTACTTCAATTTGCTGTGAATGGATTCCACAATTAAATCTTTCTCATTTGTTAACATATTCTCCTTAGAACATCACCTTCATCATCCTGATATTTTAAATTTTTGTTTGGTTCTTATTTATACAAGATGAAGCACTCATATTTTTTTAAAAAAGACAGTGTAATTACCTCAAACAGGAAACTCATAGAAAAATTAACATTTTGTATAAATATTTAAATAATGATATTATTTTTTGACAAGGTCGCTGGTAGCCCCAGCTGGCCTGTAATTCATTATGTAGACCAGTCTTGCTTGAATCTCACAGAGATCCACCCAATTCTACCTTCTGAGTGCTGGATTAAAGGCATGAAATATCACACTCAGGATATAAATGATAGTATTAGACAGAATTGCCTTAATTATTTTAGGATATAAGCAAATTAGAGGTCTTCAATTAAATCTGAATAATAATGGCCAAGGAAATATCTCAGTGGGTAAAGTATTTGCTATAGCACAAACACATGAGGACGTGAGTTCAGGTCCTTAGAATGTACACAGAAAGCTGTTGTGTGCATCTGTAAATCTGGGAAACAGAAACAAGCAGATCCTTGGGGAGTGGTGGACAGCCAGTCCAGCTGAAGCACTGAGTTCCAAGTTCAATGAGAATCCCTGTCTGTAAAATAAGGTGGAGAAGAAAAAGAAGACATCTTAATGTAAAATGCTAGCTTTATATACAGGTAGGCCGACACACCTGCACACATGTGTACACTATATATACACCATACCCACACAGAAACAAAAGAAAATAACAGTGTCTTAACATTTCCAATAAAACATAAGCAATTCTCTTTTATTTCACATATACTCCAAGAAAGACTGTCATCTTGACTTGAAGATATTGATTACATGAAGAAAGAATATTCAGGAGAAGTTTTATTAGTTTCTCTATTCACACACAGCATCTTATTAGCCAAATAATTTAGGTAGAGGATTTTATTCTCTTATACAAAGCATCTCACAAAGTACAGATAAATGAAACCAAGTTTCCATTATAAATACTAACTAGGAAAGCAAAGAATATGTTTCTAAAATCCTGGATTGGACAAAGCTCTCTGAGGACTATATTTGTTCTTAATTTTCCTAAACTATACACATATTTGCAGTTCAGGGGAAAAAAAGTGAAAAGAACAAAACCAACCTAAGCTAAAAAGTGAAATTCAGATACATTCAGGGAAGAAAGGTGGAAGGGAAGGCCCTGGGCTGAATGGAACCCAAAAATCTAAAATTTGTCTAAAATCATATTATTTTTATACATTTAAGGAGCTAGATATAAAATGACAGAGAGTTGATTAATAGAATTCTAAGGTTTATTTCTGAAGAGAAGGCTGATGATGGAGCAAAATACCAACTAAAAAAGAATCAGAGAAATCAAAGAACAGAAATAAGAAAGAATGGGAATAATATTTACTAGGTATTAGCAAGGACTTCACATTTGTATTTTTTTAAAGCAAACAATTTGCAGATTCAATATACTTTAAGGGCCTATTGTGCAAAACATGAAGCAGGTGTTAACCATGATTTTGTATCTTTCACATTTAATTTAAATAGTTTTAACACATCTCAGCAAAAACAAAGCAGGTTGGGGGCTAGAGAGATGGCCTAGAGGTTAAGAGCGCCGACCGCTCTTACAGAGGACCCAGGTTCGATCCCCAGCACCCACATGGCGGCCGAGAGCCATCTGAAACTCCAATTCCAGGAGAACTCCAGTTCCAGGGGAATCGACACCCTCTTCTGACCTCCGCGGCATTGCACGACACGGGTGCACAAACCTGCATGCAGACAGTACATTGATACACATACAGAAATAAATAAAATTAAAAAAAAAAAAAGCAGGTTGATCTCGAGAAAAACATTGCATTCTTTTGTGCTATTGAAACAAATCACATTTGCAATTGTCAAAATAACTTCTCTCTTCCCGGTAACACAATAATCACCTTCTTGCACTGTGTCTGCCTTCATAGCTTGATCTCTCTCCATACAAGAGGGAGATATAAACCAAACATTCTACTTTCTCCCTAAGTGTTTATGAAAATCTACTTAGCAGAGATTAATGTCAACAGCCACCCAGGCATTCTCCATTACATTTCTGTAATTCACAGCCATAGTTTTTCCTCTCTGACCATTTAATTTACAAACATTTTATTTTTTACACTGTCCTTCTTTAAACACAAGGTGAAGTAATGATTATATCACTATGAATATCATTATTATTTTCTTTAAATAAAGAAGGGATAAATGTTGCCAAAATGATGTCTACTGCCAGTCCAAAGATAAATAGTGTCCATGAGGCTAACCATCTAGTATCGGTCATAATTATTTTTGCTGGAACAAGTAGGTGCAATACATTTTCGGTTAGGGATTACTGAATGAAAATGAATCCACATTGCGTTGTTAAGAAAATGGTGCATTGGGGCTGGAGAGATGGCCTAGCGGTTAAGAGCGCCGACCGCTCTTACAGAGGACCCGGGTTCGATCCCCAGCACCCACATGGCGGCTGAGAACCGTCTGAAGCTCCAATTCCAAGAGAACTCCAGTTCCAGGGGAATCCGAGACCCTCTTCTGACCTCCGCGGCGTTGCACGACACGGGTGCACAGACTTGCATGCAGACAGTACATTCATACACATACAGAAGAAAAAAAAAATGGTGCATTACTGGCTGGAGAGAATGGTTCAGCATTTGAGAGCATGGGATGCTCTTGGAGAGGACCTGGATTTGTTTCTCACTACCCACATGACAACTAACAATCACCTGTAATTCCAGTTCCAGAGGAATACAACACCCTCTACTAAACACAGGGACATTGCAAGTTATGAGTGTACTTACGCACATGCAGGTAATGCACTCATTCCCATATAATAAATATAATAAATTAAAAAAGAAAAAAAAATGGTCTATTATCTAAAATAAAATTTGAACAGGTCCATAATTTGAGTCGAATTTATGAATGTAAGCAGTGATACTTAAAATGAATGTATGTAGTGATACTTAAAATCAATGATACTGATGTCGAGAAATGGAAGAAAGAACATGTAACAATAATTTAAAGAACATGCATTTATATAATTTATAATAAGTACAAGGCATTTTATTAACTTGTTTCAGAGTTCATTCCTTAGAAGAACGATTTTCTCTGAATATTCTGAAACAGCTAATCACTTCTGAGATGCAGATTATGATGGTGATAGTTTCTGCTTATCCACCCTACCTCTTAAGATCTGTCAGGTCGTTTCTGTACTGTCCAAGCCTGTTCTTCCAACCACTAAGTGTAACATGAATAGCTTTTGGGTGCTACTTTAGTTCAGGGAGTTAAATTCATGTTTTCAACATATTTTCTTTCATTGAGTTACAACTTCTAACCACTACACATCTCCCTGATAATCAGCAGAACACAGTACAGAGAAGGCCATTGCTCTAATGTAGCTTATGGTCACTGGTGGACACATTGGAGAACTGATGGACTGGGAAATCAAACCACACCCTTCATATGCTGATCTTAAATATTATGCTGTAATTTTAAGCTAATTAATAATTGATATTCTATAAAATACTTTTTAGCTAATGAACTTTAGATAGATATGGATGTTCATTTATGAGTTTAAGACATGTATAGTTTTCCTTCTTAGTAAAAATGTGTACGGGATGCTAGAAACCACTAGTCACAAACGAATCTTACCTTGTTCATTTTAGAACCAAATGTGTTAAATTGCCAACAGCTCCTCATCCAGGGTTCAGACATCAACATACACCCCCATGCTGGGGGTTGGGTTTCTTACATCTCCATGTTGCTGCTGGAATTTTGTCTGGCTTTAACTTACATAAGACTTCTATACACTATCACCATTGCTGTGTGTGCATATGACTATTTTCCTTTGTTTGGAGAACAGTTTCTTTGTGTTCATTCTTCCACCACTGCTGACACTTAAAATCTTTCCACCCAGTTTCCAAAATAATCCCTGAGACTCGGGAAGAGAAGGTGTGATACTGGTCTGTCATTCAGGGTTAAGCACTTGGCACTGTCTTAATACTTAATATCGAGATGTGGGTTTCTGTGTTAATCACCATATGTTACCAGAAGAATATTTGAGAGATACATTCATCTATGGCTATAATAAGTCAATAGGAGTCAGTTTAATACTATGTCCATTTAGCAGAACATATTGGTCTATTCTCCTCTACAGCCTATGACCTGTCTAGCCATGGGTTCCTAGGCATGATAACAGTGCCAGTTATGGACTCCATCTTCCTAGGATTTCTTTGGTTCTAATTTGTGATAAATTTTCCTAGCTTTGTTTAACTCTCTCCTTTAAATATTATTTTATTGTAAAGCTTATGTGGTTTTACCTAAGGGATAAGTGGCCATAACTTCACTTAAACAGTGTTATACCAATCACAAAGCAAGTTGTGTCATAAAGAGCCCGTGTAGTGATATACTGGACTCCTGTTCTTGGTGCAATGCTTATCTGTTTGTGCAATTGATATTAAGTAATTGATTAGAACTTATAGAAGCTTATTTTTCCCAAAAGGGGATAATTAAACATATGTATGTTTTCCTTTATTGTTTTTTCTTTAGGAAGGCATATTCTTTCTTTAAAAAACAACTTTAGCTTAATTTGACAAGCAGATTCTAATAATCTTGGTAATCTTGTTAATATCACATGCATACTTTTAATAATAATAGAGATCGTAAGTCCCAGAGGTGGTGGATGACCACAAGGAAACAGTTTTCCAAACAGTTTGACAGTTACTCATATCAACTCATAGTAATGGTAACACCATACTCAAAATTCTACAACAAGCCGGCGTGGTGGCGCACGCCTTTAATCCCAGCACTCAGGAGGCAGAAGCAGGCAGATCTCTGTGAATTCAAGGCCAGCCTGGTCTACAGAGCGAGTTCCAGGACAGCCAGGGCTATAGGGAGACCTTGTCTCAAAAAGACAACAACAACAAAAAATTCCACCACACACATGGGGAATTGGATAAGAAAGCCCAACCTTACCTGAAGAAATATTGGCAGCCAGTGACTGCTGGAACCCAGTCAGTTTCCTTTAAGAGTGATATTATTGGGGCTGGAGAAATGGCCTAGCGGTTAAGAGCACCGACTGCTCTTACAGAGGACCCGGGTTCGATCCCCAGCACCCACATGGCGGCCGAGAACCGTCTGAGACTCCAATTCTAGGAGAGCTCCAGCTCCAGGGGAATCCGAGACCCTCTTCTGACCTCCGCAGCACCGCACGACACGGGTGCACAGACTTGCATGCAGACAGTACATTCATACACATACAGAAATAAATAAAATTAATAAAAACAAGTGATATTATTGGTAGATTAACCATGTTCTAGGTTAGTGTGGATGGACCCCCCAGTGAAAAGCATTTGGGGACACAAATTTAACTATACAGGTCTTTATATATTTTTTAAATTAATATATTATATACTGATATATACTGTATTTACACTGTATATATATGTATATATACTGATATATACTGATTTACTGTAGAGTATAAAAAATTGGGCAGGGGATGTAAAGCAGGGTACAGATATGATCTGATATGATCATAAGATCAAAATATAATGTATGAAATTCACAAATATTCAATAAAAGAATTGTAGTCTAATTTGGCAAGAATATTCCAATAATTTTGTTAATAACTTACACATACATTTAATAATACATATATTTTTTAATTATACTTAACTAAACAACAGCATTAACTTTTATTTTCTTATAATTATCTTAGTATTTTATCATTTTAGATCACTTCCATGCCAAAATTATAAAAGTATTTTCAGGTGAGAACCATATTTGAGTTTTGAATACTAGGGAATAAGTTCAGACACAGAGGTTTGGGATTAATTTTTCTGAAGAGTTAAATGTATGTATAATCATCAACATACATTTATTTATACATGTATTTAGTAGATGTGGCACACAACTACCCTTTACCTGTGGTTTGTTATGTCAGTGTGTACATTCTAAATATCTATCATTTCACATTATAATTATGCATCACCATTAATGTTTATATTGGCTTTTAGGATTTCTTATATGAACTTCCCAGAATTTAAGTGAATTTATTTCCAAATTTATCCTATCCCAAAGTAGATTTCTTACTCCTTCGTAGAAATGTGGAGTTATTAATTTTATTAAAATATGCTAACATAAGTTATGGAAAACTTTGATTAATTGCAGAGATTGATAACTTGAAGGTATTTTGCTCATTTCTAGTTCTTTGTGTTACTTATTTTCTTATATCATTTGGGAAATTTGTTTTACTTGATGCAATCATTTGTATTAATTTTATTTTGTGTTGTATTTTCCACTAAATAACTTTTAAATTACATAAATTGAAGTTTTTTTACTACTGCACTAACACATTAAATACACATGACCATTTATATTTCATCCTATGAATTATGAATTCTATTTCTATGATGAAATTTATACTCTACCTGAAATTTATTTTACTGAGTATTGGAGTTATTGTTTTCAAAATAGGTATCCAAACATTATACTGTTTGATAAATGGCGATTTTTCTCCAAACTACAGAGGAGTGCACATAACACTGTCATGTTTATTATGGGTCTAGGCTTTATACTCTTTCACTGATGAGTATTATTCTTCTGTTTAAGTTTGTAGAGTTATGAGTATAGATTTTCATTTTTTTCCTATGTTTGTGAAACAAAAGTTTTGTTTCAGAGGAAATTTGAAAGCAATTTACAAATTAAACGCCATTAGCATTGGTATTTCGTACCCACTTCCTCACCTCTATGCTGGGATTTAGTGTGGCTTGAGCTTACATGGGACTTGTATATGCTGTCCCCACTGCTGAGTTCACATGAAGCTGCCCAGCTGTCTGGAGAACTCCCGTTTCCTTGTGATCATCCACCACCTCTGACTCTCAAAATCTTTCTGGATTCTCTTTTTATTGAAATATATTTCATCATTAGTTTAAATTGTGGGAGAATACACAATGTAATTTCATCTCCTCAGACATTTTCAGTATCTCAAAGCTATTTACATATAAAATAATTTAGATTAAAATCATTGTTTTAAGATGATCATTTTGGGGGGTCTTTTTGAGACAGGGTCTCCCTGTAGCCCCAGCTGGCCTGGAAATTTCCATGTAGACCAGGCTGACCTGGAACTTATAAAGATCCACCTGCCTCTGCCTCCGAAGGGCTGAGATTAAAGGTGTGCACCACCACACCTCTCTAAAATGATTATATTTACACTAGTTGTGGTGGCACTTGCCTTTAATCCCAGCCTTCGTGAGGCAGAGGCAGGCTAATCTTAGCTAGATCAAGGCCACTCTGCTCCACATTGTAGCTTCCAGATGGGTGGGACTAGGGAGACTCTGGTAAATAAATAGATAAATAAATAAATAAGTAAATAAATAAATAAATAAATAAATAGAATTTTTTTGTATTTTGAGACAGGGTCTCCCTTTAGTCTCAGCTGGCCTGGAGTTCACTCTGTAGACCAGGCTGGCCTTTAATTCACAGAGATCCACCTGCCTCTGCCTCCCAAGTGCTGGGATTAAAGGTATGAGCCACCAGACCAGGCATAAATAGAATTTTTTTTTAAATGTGACTATTGCTATATTTCAAACCTGCTCTAACCCTCCTTAAGCATACAGGGAGGCACAGTATTCAGTTTTAACATTTAATGGCAGTGCTTGAGAATGGAGTCTGGTGGCATAGCCTTGCTGCAGCTTAGCAAAGAAAGGATGTGAAGGACTCGAGTCACTGACAAGTTTCATGCAGAGCAGTAGAAGAAAGTGCTCCTCAAAACACGGTTGTGTTCTTAGAGTCCACTGTGCACATCTAGTAAATAGGGCTTGAAAAAGTATAAGACACATCTGTACAAAGATGGTCGTTCATTATTCAGGACAGGAAATGACTTATTACAAACCGATTTTACTGAAAAGAATGGAAATTGGGTAATAAAGAGAGTTAGAGTTAGAGTAGCAGTTGCTGAGGAAAATGAGAAATAAGAACACATGGCTTGGAGGAGAATGACTAGGGCAGCTGTGCACAAACATCTGGGGAAGAAAGGACCAAATCTGGGGAGACTTCAGAGAGTCGAATTTCATCATGAAACAAGACCTAAAATCCAGAGTTTTGAACATGAAACAAGCAGTCTCAGGGATGCAATATGTAGCCCCTTACTTCAACAATTCAAATATAGAAGGGGACAGCCACTTCAAGGGGGAAATTGAAGAAGAGATTTAAGCAGAAGAAATAGATGAATCAGAGTATGGCTAATGTTCCCATCCATACGAAGTTGTCTTTATTTTTATTGCCTAGGGATTATGTAAAACCCAAAGTCACTGTGCATTAAAATAGAATTTTTAAAAGGAAAACTGAAACTCAGATTTTAAGAGAGGAAGTGAAATGAATGTAACAATTTCATTGGGATTTGTGTAAGCCAGTTCAAAATAATTAAAGGAAGTTGAAATCTGTATGGCAAATTGGAAATAAATGGGAAAGGAGAGTTATGAAACAGTGAATAAATATAAGAATATCTTTACTTTTCTTGAGTTCTGGGTGAAGAAGTATGTTAATTAGATAACTATGAACAATTCAGAGAAGTAGATTACATGCAATATGAACCAAATGAACCTATGATATTTTTATAATGTGTCACCTAAAAGAGAAACATGCATCATGTTTATGTAGCTACAATTATTAAAATCAAACCAGGAGCTAAATGAACAACCATAGAGTATGTGCATAGCATGCACAAAGCCCTGAGTTTGATATCCAGCATCACATGAAAATGCACTCAACATTCATATGCTTATGTGCATGCCCAGAGACTCACACATTTGAGACAGAAATAGATCTACAGAGAGTCAGAGGACAGAATGAGAGAAAGGGTGCATTATAAAATTGGAATAAGTAGATTCTAATTCCTGCTTCACCTTTACCTAGCTCTATGTTGTAGAATATTTCCACTGCCCTCACTTGGTCTCAATTGCTTCACATTCAGTGAGAAGTAATTTAAGTAGGTGACAGCTAATTTTCTTTGCAGTTTGAAGTACTAAAGCTGTTCATATAAAAGCTTGCTTTTGCTAAGTCTTCCCCTAAGATTTTCTTCATCTTTTGTTTATGTCCCAAACCAATGATGATTATCCTGTGTCAAAACCTGGCTTGCCCAGAAGTCCACTGAAATTTATAGCATCTTGATTTGGGGACTTTTAAACCCATTAGCTAGTCTAAGCAGAACAGTTTTGAAACTTGAAAGTGACTGTAGCTCATTTGCAATGTCCTGGGGGAACCTCTTATGAAATATTCAGGTGAGGTATGAGCCTGTAAAAACAGGACTCAAAAACATTTTTTGGCATGATGTGACCTTTAGATGAGATGTTTGCAACAGAAACATTTATCAGAGGTGGAAGCAGATAAAGAAGGAAAAGAAGACACATCAGAGGGAATCAAGATATCCTCAGATACTAAATGTTATTAAGCTTCATATAGAAGAAAGGCTATCTAAGCAAAAAGAAACTACCAAAAGGGGACAGGGAAAGGAAAGAGTGGAATGCAGGAATAAATGTCAAAGTATACAGTATCCTTGAGTGAAAATGTCTATGAAACCCAAAACTATATACAATGAATATACACCAATAAAAATAAGGTAAATAAATAATGAATAATTCAGCTTTGAAGTCCAGTTCCAACCTGTTGTTCCTCTTTGCCTTGAGTTTCATAAAATCAGAGTCACATTAAGTTTTAAAATGTTAGTCCTGGAATTACAGAAAAATAAACATCACCTTGAGTGATGTGTATTACTCTCTAGTGGCCTTAATGGATTCATTTTCTCTGCCAATTAAAGAATCTAAAAGCAGAAAAAAATTAACTTTAATACAACAGGTATAGATTTTGTTAAAAGTAAAGAAAGGAACACAGACAAAGACAAGAACTCCACAAAAGGAGAGGGGATTTGAAAACCCAAAGTCCAAAACCCTCATGGAGGAACTAATCTTTTAAGTGTTCTTGGTGGTATGAGCAGATCCCCCTCCCCTCATTTTTGGATTAGTCATCTTAAACAAGGAAGAGAAGTCTGATAAGTCACAGTTCAAAGTGGAGATGTGTACCTGATTAGCCTTGGCTGAACTAGTCTGGACCTGTTACCTGGAGGAAGGGCCCTGACTTGCTGGTAGGTGAAAAGGCTCCCAGGTCTTTGTCTCAAGGGAAGAAACAGGAAGCTGGCCATCTTTGTTACTGAGCAGTGCCCCTGTCTGCTTGTCATTGATTTAGTCTCTGGTAAGTGTGATCTTTTCAGAGCCCCAAACAAAAGCCTGGATCTTCCTCTGCTCCCTTTCCTCTCCTCATTCCCCTTTTCTTCATTTCTTTTTTTTCCTTCTATTCCTCTTTATTTTGTTATTTCCTTTATCTTTCTAAGAAGGATTCAATTCAAAAATTTAATTTAAATATATTCTATTATATTTAAAAAGTATTTTATTATTTTTATTTTATGTACATAAGTGTATTACCTGCATGTATGTAAGTGCACTTGTGTATGCAATGCCTGAAAAGGTCAGAAGAGGATTTCGGATTGCCCTCAAGCTGGAGTTATGGATGGTTTTTAGCTGTCATATAAGTGCTAGGAACCGAACCCTAGGCCTCTGCAAGAGCAGCCTGTGCTCCTTGCCAATGGGCCATCTCTCCTGCCCTGATTCAAAAATTTTAATGTTCAGGGGGCTGGAGAGATAGCCTAGCGGTTAAGAACACCGACTGCTCTTGCAGAGGACCCGGGTTCGATCCCCAGCACCCACATGGTGGCTGAGAAACGTCTGTAACTCCAATTCCAGGAGAACTCCAGTTCCTGGGGAATCCAACCACCCTCTTCTGACCTATGCCGCATTGCACGACACGGGTGCACAAACCTACATGCAGACAGTACATTCATACACATTCAAAATTTAAATAAAAATTAAAAAAAATTTAATGTTCAGTGGGGGCCAGAGAGATGACTCAGTGGTTAAGAACACTGTGGGCTCTTTCAGAGGACCTGGGTTCAATTCCCAACACCCACTTGGTGGTTAACAACCATCTGTAACTCCAGTTCCAAGGGATCTGACACCCTCTTCTAGCACAGGCACAAGTGCACAGGCAACACACTAATACAAATAAAATAAAAAGAAATAAATCAAAAATTTCAATTTCTTTAAAAAATTTAAATGTTCAACATAGATTTTTAAGGCTATCAACTTCACAGGCTCTAGAATCTGCCAAGAGACAAACATCTATGTTCATTTGTGAGAATTTCCACACTGAGTTATTTGAGGCAGGCACACACACCCCAAATGTGGGCAGCACTATTCCAGGGGCTGGGATCTTTCACTGAGATAAAGTTGAAACCATCTGAGTATCAGCACCAGCAGTCACTGCTGTTTCCTGACCACCTGCCTCATGGTCTTTTGCTGTGACTTTACCACTAGATGCACTCTACCTCTCCTTTCCTAAACTGCTTTTATCAAGTATTTTGTTATACCAATGAGAAAAGTAACTAATACAAAAACAAACTGATATGAATAAACAGCACTATTGCTGAGATAAAGCAGACCAAGTGGTTTAAACATCTTTGGAACTTACAGAAGGGATACAGGAGCTAGAAATTTGGGGCTAGAAAGCCCTCAAATGCTATAAGCAGAATTCATTTGGCCATTCTGGTGAGAGTTCAGAAGACCGGAGTGTCAGGAGAAATGCAAACAGTAGAGGCCAGGCTCTTGAAATATCTGAGGAATTAAGGACACTCTTAGTAAGTGGGTCTGAGGTCATTCATTGATTTTCTGGCATATGATCTAGCTAAATCTCTTGAATTTGAGGGACTCTGACTTCAAAAGGAGAAAGGAGCTGAGCACAGCAGCCAGTTCTCCACCACTTTTGAACTACAGAAACACTGTGGCTGCCATTTCCTACCCTCTCTGTACTGCAGTGCTGCTACTGCTGCCTTCCTCGTGTCCACAAACCCCGAATCAAATTCAATCCTTCTTTTTCTAAAATTTCCTTTATGAGATATTTTGAGGCACCAATGAGAAAAGTAACTAACAAAAAGACATTACAATTTTCTAAGAGAAATATTTGGTGAAATTAATATCAGAACTTGTATATTTGAGTTACTTGAGGCTTAGTCTAAAATGAACATTTGATTAATAACTTTTTAGAAGAAATAATCATCTGTAGCAGTGAAACTGGACAGAATGCCGCATAAATAATGGTTAAAAGTGATATTGGTTTTCGCCTGAAACATGAAATGTTAAATTGACACAGAACGTATAGAAAAGTTGGCAAAACTAAACACATAACTCTTGGAACTTTTGAGATTCTCAGTGTTCCATTCAAGATCAAAAAGATAAGACAAATTTAAACTCCAAAAAAGAAGTCGCAAAAGATTGAGATCCTTAATAATAGATGGGCTAGAGATATGGAAGTGTTTTATACCACTTAGGACTGATTCATACTATAGAAGGGTGTCATATCTGTGCCCCTCTGTGTATCACATCTCATCTGTGTAGTGGTTATAGAAACACTTATGTTGACAGATTTATCTATTATTCCAAGTGAAGTAAAGTATTTACATACTTCAAAGTTTATACTTATTTTATAAAAATAAAGTTTTTAATTAAGTTACTATATAAAATGACAATGATCTTTACATTTTACTGATTTAATATTTAAGGCTGAATATTAATCTATGGTAATGTTATGGAATTAGGATATAAGTACGTTGAATTACAGTCAATACATTTATTTGCATTGTTGAGTGAACACGGGAAGATGAGGTCTCCAACAGCCTAATAGAGATGCCAGTAGAGTGTCTGTGTCGTCTCTTAAGGGATCAGGAACAGTGAATGAAGAGAGTGATAGGAGAGGCTGATATTTTAGCCTATTTTCATTTGCTAAGGACAGAGGACATTGGGAAAATCCAGGAGGGCACTTGAAGTCATAAGAATGGGTCTCTCTTTTTGCTAAATGAACATGAAGAAAAAGAATTTACTGTGTTTTAAAATGCAACTTATACACTGGTCTTTAAAAATTCTAATCTGATTCAAACTGTTTCTAGTAAAATAGAGTCCATGGAAGTATGTGGATTTATTTCAGTTTTGTTTCTTAAGGCAAATGAGTAAAATGGTGCAAGTATGTGGAAACCTAACTTTATAAGACTATTGTGAAAAATAATTCATAATTTCAAGAGCAATCAGGATAGTGTCTAAGAAATGTTGAAAACATAGCATTAACCTGTACAGAAATAGAATTTCAATAGCCTTCTTTAAAGCCTTTCCAGAATATATTAATCTTTTCTCCAACTATAGTTCTGTATAGTTCTGTATAGTTCTGTATAGTTCTGTATAGTTCTATATAGTTATACCTCATAATATTCAGACAGTAAAGATTTAATTACTCCTTACTCTGTCTATATTTTGAGACCCCTCCAATCACTGTGTCAGTGAATCTAGTTACTTGATTCTTCCATCTTCGCCACCTCCAACCCAATAAAATTACAAACATTCCAAACTACCTCCTAAACATTTATTTTAAAATTCCCCCCATCAGGGTTGGAAGATGGTTCAGTGGTTTTAGAGCACTGGGTTTTCTTGAAGAAGTCTCATACCCAGTTCTCAGCACCCATATGGGGCTAACAGTCATCCACAACTCCTGTTCTCAGGGATCTACTGCTCTCTTCTGGCCTGTGTGGGCATTGCATATATATGGTATAGTTACCTGCAGGCAAAACAGAAATAAAATAAAACTGAATAAAGCAAAAACTCTTTCCATCACCTCATTGTGGATGCTTCAGTACAGGTCTATTCATTCATCTGGACAGCTTCTCAATGCCTTTATATCCTTTTGTTTTCTGTTACTGTTTCACTCTACAATCTGAGCAAGCTCTATGAAGGAGTATTTTCTTAGCATTTTTATTCTAGGAACCTTTATGTATAGCAAATATCTTCAAAAAGAAAGGACATATCTGTGATGTGGTGGTTCATGCTTGTGGTTCCAGCTTCTCAGGAGGCTGAGGCAGGAGGATGGCTTGATCCCAGGAGTTCCAGTGCAATATGGGATTGGGTGTCTGCAGTAAGTTCAGGATCAGTAGCATGACCTCCCAGGAGTGGGGGACTACTAGGTGATCTAAGGAGGGGTGAACTGACCCAGGGTGGAAACTAGGTCAAAACTCTAGTTCATGAAAACAGGGAGTCCTCTGGTTTATTGCTAGTTCCATGGCAATTCATTCAAGTCCCATAGCTCTCCCCATCTCAGCCACACAGGACATGTCCGGCTCATCATGATAGGTCTTTCATGCCTGCTTCCAGAAAAATAGATCTTTTACATGTCTAAACACATGCTGTTTCTGAATAGCTTCTAAAAAGCAAATGTTTCCACCAGTACTCTGTATCACACTCCTTCTTACTTAGTAGAATGCTTCAGAAGTGCGTGTGTGTTGTGGCACATATGAGCATGATATTTAATGCTGAATAACATTTTCTTGTGCGAACATATCATGTTTTGTTTCTTTACTTACCATTTAATGGATATATGTGTCATTTTAACATTTGACTATTTTGAATGATACTAGCTTCATAGGTAAGGTTTTAAATGAGCATATATTTTCATTTCCTCAGCATGACCCCTTAAGAAGAGAACTGCCAGACAGTGAGCATGAGGTGTCCTGTGGTGATAATGAAACATGAGGCTGGATTATAGTTGAGGCCTGTACAACTCAACAACACTCTATGAAAGTCTTAGTTTACAAAGTTCAAATGAGGAAACATCATGATATGCTATACTTCAAGCAGGTGTTAAAAACAAATTAAGCTACATGTAGTCAAAATATAATTGGGAAAATGGTGGTCTCCATGTTGGTATTGGCAGACTGCATGTTCTGCTTTCACACTGATTCTTAATTTTTTCAGTTTATTTAATAATCCAACAAATGAATATTTATTGAAGGGAGACCGAATTATGCCACATATATTCTGAAAGCTATTAAGGGTTTCCTAATAGATGTAAGTTCATTTTGAGCATACAACCCTGCTTTACTTTGCCTATCCTTGCTGTTTTCTCCTAGGATCGGTTCATTTTTCATGAGACACTGAAATGGCACCCTGTGTGGCATGGCATTCAGACACACTCCTCTTACACTCAAGCAGACTTCAGAGTTATTCCTAACATTCTGGTGACTGATCATTCAACTTCAACTTCCTCACATAAGCTATGCCTGACTCTCCAGAATTTTTAAGACTCTCTTCACATACACAGCCAACATTCTAACTTTATTTATTACTATTGGCATTTATTAATCACAGAAGTTAATAAATGTATCTTTTCCAGTAAATCACAAAGTCTGTGAAAACATATGTAACATGACTAAGAAGCATGTCTTTGGTCCCTACATAAGGATAGACACATAGTATCTACTCAGTATATGGAGAGATTGCTCACCTGTTAAGAGCATTCATTGCTCTTGCAGAAGGCTAGAATTCAATACCTACCCCTAAGTTTGGCAGCTCACTGCCACTTATATGTCAAGCTCTGTGGACAGTTTCAAAGCCCTAGCCTCTGGCCATCGGCTTTCTCAGGCCCCTGAGCTAGAACACATATGCCCCTACACAGACACAGACACATAATTTGAAAATAAAAGAAATATTTTATAAAAAGTGTGGATTGAAAAAATTAAATTTGAGGATGATGGATTAGTTTATGACTTTCTAAATAGTACTAAGATATTATAAACATTGATACAGCATAGAATATTAGACTGTTGGAAACCAGCAACTGTTTTACTATCTTTTGGAAAGAATAAAAGAAAAGGCTCTAATTTTTGGGAGAAAAGAATTATTGTTTAAATACAAGTAGAATTTTTCTTATTTCAATACAAGTAAAAGGTGTTTAAATTTTTCCTCCTTTCCTTTTATTTATTTTAATTTTGTGTGCGTGAATGTTTTGCCTGGGTGCATGTAAGTGCACTACCCCTGTGAAAGGGCCATGGAGGCCAGTGGAAGGTGTATGATTCCCTAGACCTGGAGCTATGGACAGCTGCAAGCTGCCATATGGATTTTGAGCACTGAACCCAGATTCTCTGCAAGAGAAGTCAGTGCCCTCACCCACTGAGGCAGGTCTACATCCCACAGGTGTGAAATTCCAAATTGCTGTATACATAGGATAAGAGGATGGTGAAGGCCTGTCAAACAATGTCAGTGCTTTAATGAGATGCAGAGAAGGAGTGTCAGAATGGGACCAAGTTCCAGGATGCTTGATAATGAGAATGCCGTGGCTAATGCTGTCTGAACAATGGCCTGGGTTTATGAGATTGCAGCAGTAAAATTCATGGTAGGCGAAGAGCAGTTTACAACAAAGCATTAAAAAATAAGCTTGTGCATGCTTTCAGAATGAATTGATTATAAGATAGCTTCTTTTCTTATTTTATCTTTCTAAAAACAATGTAAATTTCATCAACCACTGTGAATTTCAAAGATGATCCCAGTTTCTAAATTATACTAGCATTGAGCTAAAATCAATGGATTCTTAAAGCTTCATAGATCTTTCGATATCATATATCACTGGTTTAAAGAAGGCTTCTGGTTTTGTTGAAGAATGGTTTAAACTCTAATAAGTGAAGAGACATGAATGAAGAATGTGACGAATACAAGCAAAGTATGGAGCTGCCTGACCTGTATTGAATCAGGACTTCAATGCCCAGCGCCAACTGAAAGTGGAAACTAAAGTTAGGTCACCACATTGAGAAGCCCAAGAAAGCTCTTGGAAACTGTAATAAAGAGTGCTCATTTTATAGAAAGAATATTAAAAACTTCCCTTAAGTATAAAAGAAGCCGAATAAAAGATTTTCTGAAGAAGGTAACTTTTCCAGGTACTTGGGCAAATTACAGAAAAGTACTGAGCACAAAGAGCCTTGCTCAGGGTTAGGGGATATAGACTGGGGATATCTAAGTCCAACAAATATATTAGGAAGGCGTTATAGTTCTCTCAAGTGTAATGGAAATATTTGGTCCCTGAAAATCAAAACACTCACCAAATTAACTTGTGACTTCTGTGACTCTAGCACCTAATGCTTACCTGTGCCCTAGCATATACTATAATTCTATTCCATGTTAGTTTCTGTCTAGCCTTACACAAGCAGAAACTATATCCTTTGTATCTGAGAACTTAGCAACAGTTTTATTTCCCACAGAAGACAGTGTGTCAGATCCTTAATGGACGTATAAATAGATCATACATCCACTTTGCTTTTCATTATGTACCCTTTGATAGGTAGCATGGGACTAGAAATATTAAACTATTTGCTTCCATGAATTTAAAGATAGTGGTTTACCAAAACATTTTAAATGAATGATAATGTAGATCCTAAGAAAATGTTCAGATACCTGAATACACATTTTCTTCCCTAAAATCCACTGGCTCAGCCATAAACACATGTGCATATAAACAACACTAAATGAATAAAGTGCATTATATGCATTATATATGCATATATATATAATGCACATACACACAACAATAATAATTAGAGACAAAAAATTGAAAGAGAATGGGGTGCAGAGAGGAGTGGAATAGGGAGATGGATGGGTTTGCATAATGTAAATACAATAATCATGCATGAGCTCATTTTTTAAAAATCTATTAGTGATAAATCTGTTCCTCAGACCAGTACAGTGTCCCTATCTGGCCTACTGTGCTTAATTTCAAATGTTGAAGACTATGTGGGACTTCCAGACAAGACATTGAATTATTATATATATATATATATATATATATATATATATATATAAAATATTCTGTTGTCTCTTGTCTCTATATTCACAAGACTGAGATCTGAAATGTTGCTTCTTTCTGTTCTAATGCAGGCAAACAGAATTCATTGCTGTCAATATATCACTCATTTAGATGAAACAGGTATGGCATTTTACCACTTTTCCTTAAAAGTCATAAAATGGCAAACTATCTCTGCCTGTGTTTCATTTGTGGCTGCCATGAAGGAAGCCATTTCCTTATGCCTCAAAAAGACTCCTTTTCTGAAAAGATGGGAATCATCAATGTTAAGAAATCAAGCAATACAATAAAATTCAAAGGCATCTTTGAGTTTTCTGGGTTCCTTAAGATGCATTAAGCACTTCCTTTTGATTTTTCAGTGTGGATTAGTAGCCATAGGGGATATGTTTTTAGGAAATTCTACAGTACATTCTTATTTGATTCTCAGATTAACATAAGGCATTGAATTTCATCTTTTATTTCAAGGAACAGAAGAACTTAAAGGGCTCTGACTGTGTCTGGTGCTTTGCTTCTGTCAGCATCAGCCTGAAAGTGCACACTTGGAGGCCAGCACACCAAGTAATACGAGGCACTACAGATCTGAATTTTGCCTCTGGCCCCAAGTATACAGTACTAATAACACCTCATTTATCCCATTATTACCCATAGAAAACCTGTAAGCACTCAGCGTAATTCATTTTGCTTGCACCAGTTCAGTAATCCTTTCACACCACTGCTTTCCAAGTCTTTCTGTGCTAGCAATTGTCTTCCAGGCAGGAAGTCCTTCAAGTTCTAGATGCCAAAGAGCTTAAGTGGTATGGAATTATTAAATCATTGAATTTTCTACATGGAGAGACTTCTGGGTAAATAAATCCTCTTGCTTATGCAGATTTGGTACATCAGAGATTCCTGGGAAGTCTGTCATCATTAAAGACTTTGGAGCAACTTTGCCAAGCTTGTAATCCTTTTCTTGCCTTCTTGGCAAATGCAATTCCTCAGCTAAAAGAGCTTTAGGTTAACGGAAATTTAATAAGGTCACAGAGAGATGACACAAGCATATTGAAGTGGATGGCAAGTTACCCTTTGCCACTGTCTACTATAATTTTGGATTGGGGGCTTCTCCTTCTAACAATTTCTAGGTCTTAGAAACATTTGTTCAATTACAACACTTGGAAGAAATCCAATACATAAAGTGTACACCAGGGGATTTTTCTCTGCTTGAAATTCCTGTGAATTGCCCGGAGCCACGCCTACTTGTCTTCCTTCTTGTCATTCATCTCCTGCAACAAGCATATGTGTATTGCTCTATGAGTTCTCACAGTATATAATTTACAAAGCAGTAGCCCAGATCATTAATACCCAAGAAAAGATGGAGTTGAATAACAGTGCCCAAAAATCATCATCAAGCGACTAAGGTAATAATTACTAATCAATTTTATTTGTTTGTTCATTTATTGAAGTTAAAAAATCCATATTTTATATGAAGGTCAAATAAAATCCCTTCTTTCAAGATAGAGACAACAGTGGAAAGCATGTCAATACGTTGCTCCCAGAAACACCTGCTATCTGTATGGAAACCATTAGTGCTCTTTGCTATCTGGGATCCAGACTCAGATTATGTGTAATTTGTGTGAGTTTCTAGGCAAACGGGGAAGTTAGAAAGGAAAATGCAGAGGAGTAAGTCAAACAGAAATTCTGAATAACATTAGTGAAGAAGAGCATACCAATAAACAAGACTAGACAGGGAGTGGGGATCAGGACAGGTGTGTCCTCTGTAGAGGACAGAGGAATTCTGTCCCAAAGGGGAGTTGTGTGGAATCTCTAGTGCAAGCATGCTATACAAAATAACTTTTAGACTCTGTTTATCTTGTGAATACAAAGGACTTTGTGGCTGGGCGTGGTGGCGCATGCCTTTAATCCTAGCACTTGGGAGGCAGAGGCAGGCGGATCTTTGTGATTTCAAGGCCACCCTGGTCTACAGAGTGAATTCCAGGACAGCTGGGGCTACAGGGAGACGCTTTCTTGAAAAGACCAAAAAAAAAAAAAAAATTTTTTTGCAAAGTATCAAGGGACAATTATAAGAAACATATGGGGAAGGGATGAACAATTTTGAAGACTATTTAAGAACAACAAAGATGGGAGAAATATATGATCCAGGAGCACAGAAAATGTTAAATGTCTTTGAAATTCAAAGTAGAAATAATAGCAGTATGAAGGTATACATTTATATTTGGGCAGTAGATTATGAAGGGCATCACCTGGCAGGTTATCAATTAGTTAACTTGATAGCTAGTGGAGAGCTAGCAGAAATACTACACAATCTGGATCAGATTGGTATGCAAGGAATATAACAGAGCAAAGACAAATACTCATCATTTGACAGACTGATGCTTGCATTTCCAGGGATTTTCCTGAGTTGTATTTTTTATTGATGTTTTATGTATTTCGTACATCATTTTTCATTTCTGTTCAGGCATATTCCCCTATCCCTTCCCCCCACCCCACCCCAAACCATCCCATATCATGTACTCTATCATAACTGTCCTGCATCTTTCTCTCCGTCTTTTTTTATGCTTAGGAATTTACATTTTCCTCCATTAATTTCATGTTATTCTAAAATATGGATACATACTCTCCACCCATATACAGTAATTACAGAGTGTGAAAATAATTGATGGGTGGGTTCTAGAGTCCATTGAGGGATTCACATTATGACAACATAGTTGCTTACAGATAAACCAAAAATATAACCATACTGTCGTTCAGCTTGCCTTTCATCTGGGGGATTTGGTGTTAGCATCCACAAATGAGGGAAACCATTCTCTGTCTTTCTGGGACTGTGTCAGCTCACTCAACATAATGGCTTCGAGCTCCATCCATTTACCTGCAAAGTTCATAATGCCATCCTTCTTTACCACCGAATAGTACTCCATTGTGTAGATGTACCATATTTTTGTCATCCACTCATCTGTTGAGGGGCATATGGGTTGGTTCCAGCTCTTCGCTATTGTGAAGAGAGCTGCAACAAACATAGATGTGCATATATCTTTGCGGTAGGATGAGTCTTTGGGGCATATACCCAGGAGTGGTATGATTAGGTCAGATGGTAAGCTCATTCCGAGTCTTTTAAGGGTTCTCCACACTGCTTTCCATAGTGGTTGTACAAGTTTACAATCCCAACAGCAGTGGATTAGTGTCCCCCTTTCCCCACAACCCCTCCAGCATCTGTTGTCTTTTGTTTTCTTGATCTTAGCTAGCCGTACTGGAGTGAAATATCTGAGAGTGGTTTTAATTTGCATTTCCTTAATTATTAATGATGATGAACACTTTTTAAGATGTTTCTCAGCCATCTTTAATCCCTCACTGGTGAAGACTCTGTTCAGCTCTTTACTCCATCTTTTGAGTAGGTCATTTGTCTTCTTTATTTTTTGAGTAGTTTATATATTCTTGACATTAATGATCTATCAGATGTGTCACTGGTAAAGATTTCTTCCCACTCTGTGGGTTTTCTCTTCACCTCTTTGATTGTTTCTTTGGCTGTACAGAAGCTTTTGAGTTTTATGAGTTCCCACTTGTCAACTGTTGACCTTGCTTCCCACACAGCTGCTGTTTGGCTTAGAAAGTCTCCTCCTAAACCTATGTCTTGTAGGTTGTTGCAAACTTTTCTTTTATCACCTTCAGGGTTTCAGGCTTCACATTGAAATCTTTGATCCACTTGGAACTGATTTTTGTACAGGGTGAGAGGTAGCAGTTTAATTTTGTTCTTCTACAAATGCTGATCTAGTTTTTCCAACACCATTTGCTGAAGATGCTATCTTTCTCCACTGAGCTTTTTTGGCCACTTTGTCAAATATGAGGTGGCTGAAGTTATATGAGCTCAAGTTTGGATCTTCAATTTTGTTCCATTGGTCAAGGTTCTGTTTTTTTGCCAGCACCAGGCTGTCTTTTTGACTATAGCCTTGTAATATAGCTTGACATCTGGTAATGTAATACCCCAGTATTGCACTTTTCATTCAGGGTTGCTTTAGCTATTTGGGGTCTTTTGTTTTTCCATATGAATTTAAGGATTTTTTTTCGAAGTCTGTGAAAAAGCTCCTGAGGATTTTGATTGGTTGAATCTGTATATTGATTTGGGTAGATGGACATTTTTACTATATTAATTTTTCCAATCCATGAGCATGGGAGGTCTTTCCATCTTTTGATGTCATTTTCAATCTCCTTCTTTAGGGTTTTAAAATTTGTGTTGTAGAGGTCTTTGGTGTCTTGGGTTAGGTTTACTCCTAGGTATTTTTTTGAGGCTATTGTGATTGGGAAGGTCTCCTTATATTCCTTCTCCAGTTGCTTATTGTTGGTGAAAAAGGAAGGCTACTGATTTTTCTAGGTTTATTTTGTATCCCGCCACTTTACTGAAACTTTTGATGGTTTCTAAGAGTTTTCTGGTGGCGTTTCTAGCTTCTCTTATGTAAACTATCATATCATCTGCAAAAAGGGATAGTTTTATTTCCTCTTTTCTGATTAGTACTTCTTTAATTTTGCTTTCTTGTCTTATTGCCCTAGCGAGCATTTCAAGCACTATATTGAAGAGGAGTAGCGATAGTGTATAGCCTTGTCATGTTACTGCCTTTAAGGGGAATTCTTCCAACTTTTCTCCATTTAGCATAGTGTTGGCTGTGGGTTTCTTGTGTATGGCTTTGATTACATTGAGGAATGATCCCTCCAGTCCAATTCCCTCTAAGACTTTAAGCATGAAGGGATGCTGGATTTTGTTGAAAGCTTTTTTCTGCATCAATTGAGATGATTGTGTGGTTTTTTACTTTAAGTCCATTTATGTGTTTTATGATATTTATTGATTTATGTATTTTGAACCATCACTGCATCTCTGGTATGAATCCAACCTGGTCTTGATGGATGATCTTTTTGATGTGGGTCTGTATGCGATTTGCAAGTATTTTGTTGAGAATTTTTGCATCAGTGTTCATCAATGATATGGGTCTATAGATTTCTTTCTTGTTTGTGTCTTTGCCTGGTTTTGGTATTAGGGTGATGCTGGCTTTGTAAAAGGAATTTGGGATATTTCTTTCTGTCTGCGATCTTCTGAAAAGTTTGAGTAGTAATGATTATAAGACCTCTTTAAATGTTTTATAGAATTCTGCTGTGAAGCCACCCACCTGGGCTTTTTTTAGTTGGGAGGCTTTTTATTACATCTTCAGTTTCTGGATCTTTTCTTTATCTGTTGTGATGTTTCCCCTTTCATGGCAAATGCTATTGATTTGGAGTTGCTCTTTCTTTTGGTTAACTGGGCTAGAGATCTGTCTATTTTATCTTTTCAAAGAAACAGCTTTTGGATTCATTGATTTTTTTGAATTGTTTTCTTAGATCTATTTCTTTGATTTCTGCTCTGATTTTTGTTATTTCTTCCTGTCTGTTGGGTTTGGGATTCATTTGTTGTCTTTCAAGTGTTTTTAGCTGCAGTGTTTGATCATTTACTTGTTCTCTTTCTGTTTTTTTAATGTGGGCACTTAGGGCTCTAAATTTCCCTCTTAGGACTGATTTTAATGTATCCCACAGGTTTTGTTGTGATGTGTTGTCATTTTTGTTTAGTTCCAGGAATGCTTTTATTTCATTCTTTATTTATTCTCTGACCCACTCATTGTTCAGTATTGTGTTGTTTAGTCTCCATGTATTCTTATAGTTAGCAGGGCTTACCCTTGTGTTAATATTGAGCTTTATTGCATTGTGGTCTGATAGAATGCATGGAATAATTTCAATCCTTTTGTATTTATTGAGTTTTCTTTTGTGTCCCAGTATGTGGTCAATTTTAGAGAATGTTCCATGGGGTGCTGAGTAGAAAGTATATTCTCTGGTGTTTTGATGGAATATTCTGTAGCTATCTGTGAGGTCCATTTGGTGTTTCATCCTGCGATTTCTTCAGGATTTCCACTTCCTTTTGGAGCTTTTCATTCTTTTCTTGTAGCTCCTTGCTTTGCTGGTCAGTTTCTTTTTCCCTTTCAGCCTGAGATCTTTTCAATGTTTCCACTTCCTTCTGGAGTTTGTCATTCTCTCCCTCTAGTTCTTTTCAGAGTTTGTATTTCTCTTCCTCTAGCTCTTTTCAGAGTTTGTATTTCTCTAGTACTTTTCTGAGTTTATCAATCTCTCCTTTTAGTTCCTTCTGGAGTTTATTATTCTTTTCTTCTAGTTCCTTAATGAGTTTTTCATTTTCTCCCTTCAGTTCTCTGATTTGTTCTTTATCGTCTTTGAATATGTTTACAACTGTTCTTCTAAGGTCGGTATCTTGGTTCCTTTCCAGAGAGATCTCGTTATTGGGATCTTCTACAGGACTGGTTGGGTTCGGTGGGGATTTATTTTAAGCTTTTCCCATGTTGTTGTTTTTCCGTTGTGTTTTTGGCATGTGTATTTTTGTTGTTGTTGTTGATGATGATTTTCCCCCTTTGTTTATTTGTTTGCCTTCTGTTGCTAATCACAAATGTTGCTATGGGGGATTGGTTGGTTACTCAATTTGCTTCCTGTTGGTTTCCTCCTCAGTTTTGGCTATGCAGTCTCCAATCTCTGACACTGCTGTATCCTCCCAACAGCTTTAAACCTCAGCACTGGCAGTTTACACTTTCCACCTCAGTATTAGTAGCTCGAGTGCCGGGAGTGGGAGGGGAAGGTTGAATCCTTTGGCCCACACACCGGTCCCCACCTGGGTGGTTGGGCACAGATAGTGTGTGCCACTGGCTCACCTTCTATCCACGCATGCAAGTTACTCTCTATGGTCCTAGTGTTGGATGGCACCTACCGAGGTGGGCTGCTAGCTGGCCGCCTGCACAACACCCCTGAGTTGTTTTAAGCCAAAGCTTTCCATGGTTAGAAACATTAAAAGAAGCACACTTGCTAGGTGCAGCTTTGTGAGGTAGAAGGTGATCCTCTGAGCTGAGGCAATGGCTCAGCAGACAAAGCTTGTACTGTGTAAGCATAAAAAAACTTAAGTTTGCTCCAATATCCATATAAGAGCCAAGAACGGTAGTATGCTCTTGTAATATCCACACTAGGAAAGTAGAGACAGGGAGATTCTGGGGCCTGCTGGCCAACTGGCCTAGCTGAAACTGTGAGCACCAGACTCATTGAGAGACCCTGTCTTAATATATAAGGTGGGAAGAGATGGGTGAAGAAATACAAGGTTGTGTACAGCATCTCACAGACATGTGCACACACGTACATAGGTACAAACACATATATGAGGGACAGAGAGAGAGATGAGGCAGAGACAGAGAGGATAGTTTCAAATCTAGCATCTACATATGAAAGATGAGATGGGATGATCATTTGTCTTTCTGGGGGTGTAGGTTACCTCACTTAGTTATATTGTTTACAGCTCCACCCCTTTTCCTGTGAATTTTACAATTTCATTTTTCTTAACACCTAAGTGATATTCCACTGTGTATATGTGCCCTACTTTCCTTCTGCATTTCTCAGCTGATGGACATTTAAGCTGTTTCCATTTCCTGACTAATGTGAATAAAGCAGTAATGAGCATGGGTGAACAGGAATCTGTTGTAGAATAGAGAGTCTTTGAGTGTCTGCCTAGGAATGGTAGAGCTAGTTCTGTGGTCAAGCTAGATCAATTTCTAGTTTTTTGAAGAATCTCCAAATTGATTTCCATAATGGCTGCACCAGTTTGCAATTGGATCAATAGTGAGTAAGTATCCCTCTTTCTCCACATCTAGACCAGCATTTATTTTTATCTAAGCCATTCTGATTAGGTAAAATGAAACCTCAAAGTAGTGCTAATTTGCATGTCCCTGATAGCTAAGGACTTCTATTTCTTCTTTTGAACATTGTTTAGTTTTCTGACTTCATTTTTAATTGGGTTATTTACTTTCTTGGAGCCCTTCTTCTTCTTCTTCTTCTTCTTCTTCTTCTTCTTCTTCTTCTTCTTCTTCTTCATGTTAGACACTAACAACTCTGTTTTCTGTGTATAGTTGATGAAGATTTTTCCCACTTTATAGGTTGTTTCTTCACTGCAATGAAGGGAGGTATCCTTTGCTGTGTAAAGGTTATTAGTTTTGTGAGGTCCCATTTGTCAATGATTTGAACTAGTATATATATGATATAATACTATATAATCTCTATATCTAAGCGTATAGATCGTTTAAATTAGAGTACAAAGCAAGTTAGGAAGCTTAATAAGTGCCTCAGGAGGATTTCAAGGGCGGAGAATAGAGAGGAGAATGAGTGGTGAAAGGGATCACGAATGGCGTGTTAATGGGGTAGAGGTGAGTGCATATGAGGGCAGGAGCATGAGCCAACATGCATAACTCTAGGATTTTTTGAAATTTGATGGGAACCCCTACTACTGAGAACCTCATACATGCATACATACCCATAATAAAGGAGTTTATAGGCGGTGAGCTTTCCTCCCACTCTGTGGGATTTTCTCTTCACTTCTTTATTGTTTCTTTGATGTACAAAAGCTTTGGTTTTAATGAGGCCTCTTGTCAATTGTCACTAATTCTTGCACAGCTGCTGTTGTTTAGAAGAAGTCTTTTCACTAAAAAAACAAGCAAAAAGCATTGATTTCCAGAATATATAAACTACTCACAAACAAAGAAAAAAAAACAAATGACCCATTCAATAGATGAAGCAAAGAAACTGAAACAGAGACGTCACAAGTGAGGAATTAGAGAGTGGCTGAGAAAATCTTAAGAAGTGTTTCAAACATCACTAATCATTAAGGAAATGCAAATCAAAACCACTTTAAGATATCATCTTACTCCAATAAGACTAGCTAGGATCAAGAAAACAAATGATACCAAGTGCTGGAGAGGTTGTGGGGAAAGGGGAACACTCATCCACTGCTGGTAGGAATGTAAACTCGTACAGCTACTATGGAAAGTAGTTTGGAGAACCCTTGGAAGACTTGGAATGAACTTGCCACCCGACCCAGCCATACCACTCCTGGGCATGTACCCTCAAGTCTCATCCCACCTCAGAGACACATGCACATCTATGTTTATTTCAGCTCTCTTCACAATAGCAAGGAGCTGGAACCTAGCCAACTGCCCCTCAACTGACAAGTGGATAGAGAAAATGTGGTACACCTCCACAATGGAGTTCTATGCAGCAGTAAAGAAAGATGACATCATGAGCTTTTCAGGAAAATGGCTGGAGCCAGAGGACATCATGCTGAGTGAAGTAACACAGTCCTAGAAAAACAAACGACAAATGGTATCCCTCATCTGTGGATGCTAGTGCCAGTTACCTAGTTGTAAGTATTTCTTGTGCACAGCCCCTTGAGCTTTTGTCCAAAGCAGTTGGGAGTGATGCATATTGGAAACAACAGCAACAACAACAACAACAACAACAACAACAAAAACAACAACAGAAAGGACTGCATCGAAGAACTGACTGATAGAATTTCTATTCAGAGTTTTAATAATGGATAAGCAATATAGAATCGAGTGCTTATCTGATTTGTTAAAATTTTATCACCAAATTCTTTAAACAGTAAGTCAAATGCTAAGTAGTATAGTTTGCTGTAATTATACCTTAAAAATTGTGTTCACATACACAATTACCTGTTACAAGGTGCTCATTTGTTATTTTCAGAAATAATGCTTGAGTGATGTAATTTCAATAGCCACTGTTTCACTGTGTTTTAGTAGAAGATAGGTTTGTTCTTTGTATTCAGCCTTGGGAATGTGAAGTTCTGTATAAGAGGGCCAAGTCACAGAAGAAAGGATGGAGAATGGTTTCACTGACATTCCATACTAGCATATGATGTTATGTTGTCTTTAAAACAACTAAACACAAAAGAAAATCTCAGTAGTTTTCTGCTAACATATATATATATATATAGTATTAAAAGTTATATTTTGATTTTCTTAATTCCTTTGTTGACTTTTCTACAGTGAACAGTTTTTAACTTTAATAAAAATGTTAATTTTAAAAGTGGAAAAAAAAAAAAGAAGTTGCAAAGGCATGCACAAGCAGACTTCCGTCCCTCCAAAGCTGGACCACTCTGTGGGTGCCAGCGATGCTTACAACCTCAGTTTGGAAGAGGGTGTGCTGGATAGCTTTAGTGTCGACTTGAGACACCTGGGTTGAGGGAGCCTCAATTGGGGAATTGGCTCCATTGGATTGGCCTGTGGCCACATCTGTGGAGTATTGTCTGATTGTCGAGCAGTGTGGGAGGACCCAGCCCACAATGAGTGGTGCCACCCTGGGCAGGTTGTTGTGTGCAGTATAAGAAGTCAGGCTGGGCATGAGCTAGGGGAGCAAGCCAGTGAACAGCATTCCTCCAAGGCCTGTGCTTCAGCTCCTGCCTCCAGGTTCCTGCCCTGAGTTCCGACCTTGGGCTCCCTGAGTGATGAACTGTGACACAGGAGATGTAAGCTGAATAACCCCTTTCACCCCCCCCCAAAAAAAAAAAAAAAAACAGTGAACTTCTGCTCAAAACAGTCAACTTCCTCATGGAGAATATTGAGAAAGACTGAGAAAGAGATGAAAAGCGTGTTTGGCAGAATGCGTGAGCTCTTGTGGGGTCGGGGAATCTGGGGGCACAGGTCTAGATTTGATAAAAAAAATAAATTTATGTGAAAAAAAATAAAAGGAGTTGAAATGGAGTCACCTATAATGGGAGCACAGGGCCTTCTCCAGGCCCCATAACAATAAACTGTGGAATAAAAGGTCCAGTGCCAGCTTTGAGTCACCTTTTCAAGGTACCAGTCAGAAGAGTCCCATTGATCCCCAAACATCACAGGCTCTTGCCATTTCTCTTGGTTGTCCTCCAGAAGACGATGATAAGACTCTACTGCTGAAAAGGATACATACTTGAGTCATAGGCCATGGAGAAATCAAGCTGTTACTGACTCAAAAGCTTCATCCCTACTGGGTAGTATTCATAGTGCCATCAATTTCTATTCATGGTACTAGCAGAGAATAGCAATTAACAATCTTACTCAGTTCTGAAGTACAGTAATGCTTGTCTGGCCTAAAAAATGTTAAGGGATGGGCTGGAGAGATGGCCTAGCAGTTAAGAGCGCCAACCGCTCTTACAGAGGACCCGGGTTCGATCCCCAGCACCCACATGGCGGCCGAGAACCGTCTGAAACTCCAATTCCAGGAGAACTCCAGTTCCAGGGGAATCCGACACCCTCTTCTGACCTCTGCAGCATTGCACGACACGGGTGCACAAACTTGCATGCAGACAGTACATTCATACACATATGGAAATAAATAAAATTAATAAAAAAAATAAATAAAATGTTATGGGACTACTGGTGCATAGAATTCCATTGTGTAGATGTACCACATTTTCTGTATCTACTCATTGGTTGAGGGACTTTTGGGTTGCTTCCAGCTTTTTGCTATTGTGAAGAGAACTACAATAAACATAGACGTGCATGTGTCTCTGTGATAGGATGAGTCTTGTGGGTTTATACACAGGAGTGGTATCATAAACTTTGTAGGTACATGGATGGAACTAGAAGACATTATGCTAAGTGAGGTAACACAGTCCCAGAAAAACAAATGATGTATGGTGTCCCTCATTTGTGAATGCTAGCAACAAATCTCTAGTTGCAAAGCAAACTAAGCATCATCTATGTTATATTGCTTTTTTATATGAAAGCAGTGGTATGGTTAAAAGGTTTTTCCTTAATGGGCTTGAGAATTAATCTACCACCACTTATATTCAGATTTTGTAATATTGGTATATGGGTGGAGGATATGCATGCATATTTTAGAGTAATATAAAATTAAAGGGAAAATGTGAAAAAGACTGAGAAAAATATGCAAGAAATGTATGGCAGAATACAAGAACTGGGGTGGGGGGGCATGGAATTGAGAATGTGTATAAATTGGACTGACAAATGTATGAAATATGCAAAACATCAGCAAAACTATTGTCTAAAAATGTTATAGGACTAACAAAACACTTTCTGATTGGATTTAAAGCCTAACACACAACATGAAACTCATACTTGGTACTGTTACCTATGTGCCAAATCTGTAACTGGCTACTTCATAGGCCCTAAAGGAGAACCTAATGCTATTGTCTTAAATGGACGTAGTAATAAGCTTTGGAGCAATACAATGGGAGGGAACCACAACAGCATAGGGACTGGGTCAAAGAATGGACAGATATAGTTAAATTCTGCCCCAAACAATGAACCTTTACAAAGAAAAACTTTAAATAGACTGAGAGAAAGATGCAGCACATGATGGCAGAATACATGATCTGGGGTGAGGCGGGGGGAAGGGAAGGGGGTATGTGCCCAAGTTAAACTGAAAATTGATACCTGAAATAGACAAAACATCAATAAAAGTATTTTAAAACACTTTGACTTAAACACAAACTATCCATGGAGATTCTATAAAAATGCATCTAAACAGATAAGGGATACAATTTTTAATAATACTTTTATTGAATTTTTCCATGTTTCATATAGTAGATTTTAATCAAATTTTTGATGAAGATAAATTCAAAAGCTACTTACCAGAGTGGAGAGATAGGAATATCTAAAGGACTAGACAGGGAACATTCCCAACTGTGCTGAGAAAACAAAAACAGAAACCAAACAGTAAAAAACTAAGAATCAGAGAGGAGAGACTAACAGACAGTCAACAAACATAGGCTTAAAACTAGAAAATAATTCAGGCGTTTTTTACCAAAACCACAAGACCCACACAGCCACTTCATCCCAGGAGGGCATCAAGTGGGTGATCTTTGGGCAGAGCTTTGCTCTTCTTTCTGATTCTTAGTAGTTTTGGATTTTGTTCCTACATAATATACTCTCTATAAACCACAGGGAATCCAAAAATTAAAGAGAACATAATGTATTTGTCTTTCTGAGTCTGAGTCCCCTAAGTCAGGATAATATTTTCCATTTCCATTTACTTGCAAATTTCATTTCATTTTTCTTGATAGCTGAGTAAAACCCCATGCTGTATGTATACTACATTTCATTATCCATTCAGAATTGTTTAGTTTTTGAGGTCCAATTTGTCAATTGCCTGCCTTTAATGAATGGAGTCTGATTTAGAAAGTCCTTTACTGCCCCTTTATCTTGTAGGGTATTGCTTGTTTCCTTCTAACGATGTCACCATTTCCTGTTTCACATTGATGTCTTTGATCCATTTGGAGTTGATTTTTGTACAGGATGATAAATGTGGATCTAATTTAAATCTTCTCATGCGGAGATCTGGTTTTCTAGGTTATTGAAGGTGTTGATTTCCTCCAGTGTGTGTTTTTGGCATCTTTGTCAAATATCAGATATTTTTAATTATGAATATTCATATTTGGGTCTTCTACTTTGTTCCATTGATCTATATGTTTGTTTTGTTCAAGTACCATGTTGTTTTATTACTGTAGTTCTGTAATCAGCTATTGTAAACTCTCCAGCATTGTTCTTTGTGCTCAGGGTTGCTTTGGATATCTGCTTTGGATATTATACTTCCATATGAATTTTAGAATTTTTTAATTTTTTTGTGAAAAATGTCATGAAGATTTTTATTAGGAATGCATTGAATCTTTAAAATTTTTTGGTAGGATGGTTATTTTCACACTATTAATTGTACCATTTTCCATGTTTTCTTCAATCTCTTTCTTCAGAGATTAAAGCTTTTGTTGTAGAGGTCTTTCACTCTTTGATTAGGATTCTTACTAGATTTTTTTTCTTGAGGCCATTGTGACTGGATTTTCTATGATCTCTCTATAAGCATGCTTATTATTGCTATACACAAACCTACTGACTTTTATAAAGTTGATATTGTATCCTGCCAATTTGATGAAAATTTGAACATTTCTAGAAGTTTTCTGGTGGAGTTTTTGGGCTCTCATGTTTAATATCATATCATAAGTAAATATTGATAACTCAAACTTCTCTTTCCTTATTAGTATCCATTTAATTGCCTTCTCTTATCTTACTGCTCTGGCTAGGGCTTCAAGCACTATATTGAAAAGCAGTGGAGATAGTAGGCAGTCTTGTCTGATTCCTAATTTTAATGAATTTTTTTCAAGATTTTAACAGCTAGAGGACTAGTATGCCTGCTGCTAGATACTATTTTCTGGCAATGAAAGGATAGCTGTAAACATGAAATATTAAAAATATGGTTGGCTAACCAAGACCACGTAAGGACAATATAAGTTTCCATGCCAATGTGGATGAAGGAAATTTTGCAAGCTCCCACCTCTAGATGAAGAGACAGGCAATCAGTGGCTCTTGAGAGTGGGAGAACCAGTTTTCTCCAAGGATGAGCTTTCTGATAGGTTATCCAATATGACGTGATTAGCCCTATTTGTATATGAATATGAACAATGCTAAGAAAGCTCAGTAAGTTGTGCATATATGTTTGTGTGTATACATACATACATGTGTGAAATAATCATTAAAGAGGATGAAAGTGAGTTGGAGGGGAAGAGAAAGTGTTGATGATGATGTGAATATGGTGCTTATGCAGGAAATTCACAAAAAATTTAATTATATTTAATTATATAAAAATAATTTGGAAAAAGGAATTTGAAAAAGCTTCATTGCTATGACATTACAGTTTGGTACAACTCTTTGAGGGAGATTCTAAAAATATTTAAATGAATTTCTTATTCATTTACTAATGCTCAGGAGTCAACTCCAAAGATACATCAAGCAAGCATGTAAACAGATATGTGCAAAGTATTTTCATCTCACTGAAATATGAGGAATTGATCACAGTCACAGAAAGGAGGTGGGTGAATAAGGTAAGGTGCATTCTCACAGCAGACTGTGTAATTATTGAAATGGACTAAGGAAGGATGCTAGGAGCAGAGTGGAATGATTGCCAGGATGTGTCAATAAGAAAAATAGAGTAAGTTAGCTGTGGTGGTTTGAAAGATAGTGTCCCCCATAGGCTTTAATTATTCAGACATTTGTCTCCAGTTAGTGGCACTATTCTTGGAGGTCTTAGAAGGTGTGACCATGCTAGAGGAAGTGCATTATTGGGGGCAGACTTAGTGAGTTTAACAAGTCTTGTGGTCTCCAGTCCCTCTCTCTGCTTCCTGTGCTCATTGTGAGATGACCCTCGGCTTGCTGCTCTAGCCCCAGCCACCATGCCTCCCACCAAAATGGACTCTGATTCCCTGGAACCATCACTTGTAAGCTCAAATAAACTCTTCCTTTTATAAGTTCCTTTGGTCATGGTGTTTTATCACAGCAACAGAAAAGTGACTAATACATTAGCATTGCCATTGTTATTATGTTTTGCAAAAAATATTCAGAATGGATAAAGCAGATATAATTAAAATGATGTCTGCATTGTGGGATTTTTGGAGAATATAACTCATTTCATATAGATTTGACTTTTTTGCAAAGCCAATTTTTATGGAAGCTCTGTGCATTTCATACAAAATTTCCAATCAAATCTAGAACCGTGCCACCTTCCTTGCTCCCCACCCCACGAGAGCTCATGCATTCTGCCAAACATGTTTTTCATCTTTTCCTCAGTCTCTTTTAAAATTTTTAATGCAGAAGTTTACTGTTTTAAGCAGTAGTTCACAGTTTCAGTCAGTTCTTTGACCCAGTCTTTTTGTTGTTGCTGTTATTGTTCCTTCCAATTTGCATCACTCCAAAATATGCATATATACATGCCACATATATCATAGGTTTTAGCATCTTCAGCTTATGATTTTTTTATTAGGCAAAAGCTGTCGTGATTGAAGTCTCCTCCTTGACAAGCCCAAACCACCATCAGTCCTACCCTTGTGCTCCACACTGGGGTTTTCCCTTCTCATGGTCACCAAATGAGGTCCAGTAAGCACCACGTCCTGTCTTGATCCTCTAGATGTGACTTTGAAACCATATTAATATTTGACAAAAATGAATGATTTTCAATGTCTTCTTGTTCTGTTGATTCTTCCTGCTTATCAGGGTATCTTTTTCACAGAGCTGAATATGCACATTTAACAGTATAGTTAATAATCCTTTTCCACGTTTGAATACAACTCCATGTTTGATTTTGAAAGCTGAAATGATTGGATTGGAATTGGCATTGTTGAGCACATACAGCCTTCTCTCAGTGTCATTGAGCACTCCAGAGAAGCTTCAATTTCATGCTTGCTCTTATTGATCTGTGTTGATATGTGTCAGCTATTCACATGTACTACAAAGGGATGCAAAAATATAGTCACATCTAATCTCAAGTACCTTTGAACCTACTCTTTTAGAACTTGTACTTAGCCTTCCTGACCACCATTTTTTTTGCTGTTGTGGGACTAGAATGTCAGAATAAGTGTTAACTAATTTTACAAATTTTGAGAGATGAAAAGTATAAACAATGGGGCAAGAATCAGTGAATGTTTGCATTATTGTCTGGATTACCTTGTTTTACTCAGTGGACTTAAAAGTTCAAATTATTTATACCATTAAAGGTATTAAGAAAGAAAACTTTCATCTACTTTCACATTAACAAATAAAATAATTACATATCACACTTTTAGATTGGGATAATTTTAATTTTTTAAACTTTTATTTCCATATATATTGCACACTGAGCATTTTACTTTCTGACCTGTGACCACTATCTTCCCAGTTTTTTCACTTCCTCCCTCCTGGGAATCCCTTGTTCCCTTTGATAACTTCATTTCTCTGTTTTCAGTTGATAATATACATAAAAATTATGTGACTGTGTACAATCCAAAAACTACAAAGAAGAGAAAACAATTAAATATTTGCTTTTCCTAGAGTGGCTTAATTCACTGAATATGAATGTCTCCCTGAACTTCCAAGTGCTTACATGAGAAGCATTGCTGCCAGATGTAAGCATGCTTGTGATTGAGTTTCTCAATCAATTGAACATTTAGATAACTAAGTGTTAGACATTTTCTCATGGTAAACAATACCTGACAATTAAAAAGAAGAAAGATTTAATTTGGCTCACAGTTTCAGAGGTCTCAGTCCACAATAAGGTGGCTCCATTTTTTCTGGGCCCACAGTGGCACAGAGCATCATAAAAGGACATAGTATAGGACAGAGCTGGGTATCTCCTAGAAGGTGTGAAAAAGAAACAGGAAGGGTAAGCTATAAGATACATCCTTTCAAGGCAGAACCCCAAGGAACCACCTAGGTTCCCATCTTCCTTGTTATCACCCCCTCATGATGCCTCATTATGTATTCATCAGGAGATAGTCACTTCCTGAAAGTCCATCTGCTGGTTCTCAGCAAAAGAGCCTCTAGGTTACAGTCCACATTCAAATTATAACAAATAGTTTTCAAAACTAAGAAGTTTTAAATAATTTTTCATCCAGTCTTACATTACTTTGAGTTCTACAAATACACCGTTAGTAATAAGATCTTTAAGTGACATTAAAACAGGATATATACACTATATCATGATTCACGAATAGAAGAAAATTATTGTGTTTTGTATGTATATGTATTATATTGCATTATGCAATATTATACCAATAAATAAAGTTACTGGTAAACATTTTAAAATTTCATTCTATTCTATTTATCGATTCAGTATATAGATGTGTGTGTGTGTGTGTGTGTGTGTGTGTGCAGTATGTGCACAGGCATACTTGATCCAGCGCATGTGCAGAGGCCAGAGGACAACTGGGAGGACTTAGTTATCTCTGTCTACCATATGGGTTCCTTGATAAAATTCACCTGATCAGGCATCATGGCAAGCACCCCTCCTGAAAATTGTTAAGCTTTTATCAGTTTTTAGATGAGCTAAAGCCTCTGTGGTGTATCTTAGGATCAGTTGCAGGAACCACAATACTCCTTTTCCAACAAGTGAGTGTCATGTTTACTGAGAACTAGCTCCTATGAAGACATAAATACACCCAAGGCTCTTTTAAAAATTACAAATTTGACAATCATTTCAAATACAATTGAATTTTCTGATAATAGGAAACAGGTATTTAAGATAATCTCTTTGCTGGTATTTCATTCTAAGGAAATAATAGTAACTTTAATAAAAACACAAAATAATTTCATAAAATCTCAATTGACACTGAAGACAAAGGAAGAACAAAATAACTAAAACTAAATAAATTCTCTATTAAGTCCCCTCGTATCTCATCCTTTGTGTACCACTGACCAGTTGATTAGAATCACTGTGCCCTGTTCCTCATCTCCAAAATGGTGAAGATAGTAGAATGTATTTTACTGACTATGAAAATTAAAGAGAATTCATGCAAACAGTTCAACCCTTGGAACACAGGAACGTCACAATTAATATTTTATCTCCTAAAGTAAGTGGAACAGATGCGACAAGAAGATACATACTTCAAAAGAATTATGGGAAAGAAAAAAAAACAGAGTTACCTCTGTTTCATGAAATGTGTGCTCAGTGCAAAGGATGTTATCTTATCACTTCAACAAGTTCTCTTTTTCTAGAATTATCATCTATAAGCCTGCTTTATGAAAATGAGATACTCAGAGCTTTACAGAGAAAGAAAAATGGAATAAACAATCCACATCTGTTTTGAAACAACCCTCATTTTTAGTACTGTAAAAATTGTTTCCCAAATAGCATCAAGACAAATAATAAATTTATAAAATTAATTGGTTGCTTACAAATAGCTAATGAGTGTCATTTGAGGCAGGTCTTCAAATTACAAGTAAATGCTATCTTTATCAGATGCACATTTCCTGTAATAAATCTTTACTGTGCTTTTATTATTTCTTAGGCACACTGTTTGCAATTCCCTTTTGATTTAGTAAACTACTTTACCTAGGTTTGACCTCCTCCTCAGTGGAAACTATTACATTAAAACAGGAGCTAATTCAAATATTGCATAATGCAAATTATTGAAGAGATTACATTTCCATTGGATGAGCATAGTAATTTTTCATCATATCACAACTAGCAAAGGAAAAAATATATGCTTTGTAGAGAAATTCCTTATGTGTCTACATAGAGAAACATTTATTTGTATTCTGATAACAAAGACCACTGTCAGTATAGACAGCTATTTTTCCTCACTATTTGATTCATGGGGTATTTATGTGGGTAATTCCCTTGAAATTCAGCTTGATTTATGAACAGTTTTCTTTGCTCTATTGAACCATCAAATCTCGAGTATTTGTGCATTTGTGAAACACATAAAAATAATTATGGCATACAAATAAGAGCCTAGAGAAATTATTTCTAGGAGGATTTCTTCAAATGGATGAAGTATTATTACTACACAGTTCAACAATTAAGATTTCCCAAATGAAGATGAAGACCAGGGCATCTCTGTGGTTCTAAGGAGCATTGCCCTATAATATGTATAAGAGAAGTTAGAATCAATAGGTCACTTAGGTTCATGTCTGAAAATTCATGTCCAGATTGCCTCCTTCATTTGTTATATTTTATTTAAACATGCATTTGCTGTAATAGTGTAAATGTTCGTGCTGGAGAGATAGCCTACCTGTTAAGAGCACCGACTGCTCTTGCAGAGGACCCGGGTTCTATCCCCAGCACCCACATGGTGGCTGAGAACCGTCTATAACTCCAATTCCAGGAGAATTCCAGTTCCAGGGGAATCCGACACCCTCTTCTGACCTCCGCGGCATTGCACGACACGGGTGCACAAACCTACATGCAGACAATACACTCATACACATACAAAAATAAATAAAAATTTAAAAAAAATATATTAAAAATAGTGTAAATGTTCATTCCTTCTGAATCAATACAAATAATATTTGCATGAATGAATATAATTAATGATGAACAATTAATGAATAAATTTTACAGAGTAAATGCATGAGTAGAATGAGTAAGGGTAAACTTCTGCTAATGAATTTTTTGGTAGATGTGGTAAACACAAGAGAATTTAAGCTTCAATGATGAAAACAGCTTAAATGAGGTAAGGACAATACCTAAGCAAATCATCACTGTCACAGTCTTCTAGTGCCAGCTCTACATTTAACCTGTTTTCCTTCTTTACTGCTTTTGGCATTTTCATTATATTTATGTTCACCTCTGTATGTAAAAGCAGCCACAATATACAGACAGGGAAGCCAACAAAACATTAGATAAAAAGTGAATATTCAGAACAGAGAAAGAACTTCTAGAAATCAGCAAAGAAACAGTTTAATTTACAATCAGATGAAGGGCCTTGGCAAAAGACCAGGTTCAGTTTCCAGTACCCACATGGTGGCTAACAACTATTCTACCTCCAGTTTCAGGGGATCCAGAGATCTCTTATGACCTCCTTGGGCATCCCACAAGACAGGTGCACTTACATGCAGATGATATACTCATATGCATAAAATAAAAATATTTTTTAAAATAAAATGGGCTGAGCACAGGCCAGAGGAGCAAACCAGTAAGCAGCATCCCTCCATGGTCTGCGCTTCAGCTCCTGCATTTAGCTTTTTGCCTGATTTCCTGACTTCCCTGAGAGATGGACTGTGATCTGGGAACTAGAAGATGATATAAATCTTTTATTCCTCAAAAAATCGGCCAGAGCATTTGACAACATGTTCAGTATTATTAACACATAATCTGACACTGGAATGTGGTGAATTTAGCTATGTAGATCATTCATATTCTTGAATCTGAAGGTATTTCTACGGTGATTTCCAAGAATTTAGAAAGAGGAAAGGGGGAATGAAGGTAGGGAAGGAGAGAGACAGAAAAAGACGCAGAGAAACATGAGATTGCCATGAAACCAAATGTATGAGGGAGTATGAAGAAAATAAATTATTCATTGAAGGTACAAGGGAAATTGGTGACATGAGTTAATAGATTCCCACCATGAAGGTGAATAATGGCATAGTTATCAAGCTGATGGATACAAAATAAAGGTGCAAGGAAGGTACTCCCATTACACTCAGTTGAGTTATGAAAAGAAAATGAGGGACAATATTACAAAGAAAAATTCTGGAATGTTAAGTGATTCAGGAATGATTCATGTTAAGATATGTCCATCAATTATTTATAGTGGTTAATATATAGTCTTTTAAGCGGCAGGTTTATAGGATCTAACGATATATAAGTGCTTTACAAATTATTGCTGACACCAGCACGTCATAACACATGAACTATCACAGAAAACACCCTTACTTTAAGAACTTGCACCACAAACCATAGACAAGGAGCTTCACCATTAGTAATATGCTGTGTGATATTTTACACCAACTAAATCTGTTGACCTTAGCTGGGCCAAATTAACAGGAATTCCTATTACTTAATGATTTATTGGCAGCAAAACTAATAATTTAAAAGTCTTTGTATTGGGAATGCAATTTTTGACTAGAACATCATAAGTTCATCTTATTAATTCAGATGAATACCAAGCTCTAAATTAAAAAAAAAAAAAAAAAACTCGACAGAATAGCCAGAAAAAAGTACCACCTGTTAATTGTCTGTGTTTTCAGTTCTCCAGCGTTGGTTTTGCTGCTTCTTTTATATTTTTTTCATGTTGCGCATCTTCTAATATTCCTTTTACTTGCAAATTCTCTTTTTCTTTCTCTGCAGTTTTTTAATTTATTTTTTGATTTATTTTATTTTATGTGTATGAGAATTTTGCCTGCATGTATGTAGGTGAACCTATGTCCACGAAAGAAAGAAGAGGGCATCAGAACCCTTGGAATTGAATTTAGAGATCACTGTTAGACACCATGTGGGTTCTGGGAACCAAACCCATGTACTGTGTAAGAGAAGCCAGTGCTCTTAATCCCTGAGCTGTCTCTCTAGCCCTTCTGCAGCAGGACAGTTTTTTTAATTTAATTTAAATTTTTACTTTATGTGTATAAGTGTAGATGTTCCACATGTGTGCAGTGCCCACAGTGGCCCGAAGAGGGCATCACATGCCCTGAATTGGTGTTAGGGATCATTTTTGAGCTGCCATGTGAGTGACGGAATCAAACCCTGGTCCTCAGCCACACTTGACTGCACCCCATAGGCATAGTAACAAAAATAGAATGCCACTGGCACAATATTAATAGACTTGTAGATCAAGGGAAAATGCTACAAGAAACAAATTTAAGTTTGTGCACTTACAGGCACGTTACTTTTTGCAAAAATTACAGAAGTATAAAGGTACATTTTCATTCTTCTACAGGTAGAGATCCAGTTTTGCAAGCACCACTTACTGATGCTGCTGTCTATCCTCATTGTGGGTTCTTGGCACATATCTAGGAAATACCAGTTGGTTGAAATTGCACGTACTCATGTTTGGCTTTTCGATTGTGTTCCATTCATCTACATGTCTATTTTGGTACAAGTATCATGCTGTTTTTATGACTACAGCTCTATAATATAATCTGGGATCTGGTGTGTTGATTCTCTCAATGTTGTTCATTTGCCCAAAATCACTTTCGTTATCCAGGGTATTTTGTGATCCCATATGAGTGATAAGATGTCTTTTTCTAGCTCTGTGAAGAATGTTGTGGGCATTTTGATGGCATCGCATTGAATCTATGGATTGTTTTTGGTAAGATAGTCATTTTCATAATATTAATTCTACCAATCCATGAGCATGGTAGGTCCTTCCCTCTCCTGGTATCTTCCTCCGCACAGTATATCATAGAAAAAAACACTGAATGTACAGAACAAAGAGAAGGTATTGAAAACAGATAGAGAAAAACAAGTATAAAAGAAAAACCCATTAGAATTACAGCTGACTTTTCAATGCAAACTATAAAAGCCAGAAGAGCCTGAACCAAAGTGCTCCCAGTTCTAAATGACCAGAGGATGCCACACCCAATACTTTACCCAACAAAACTATCTATTGTAGGGAACAGAAATTTGTCCATGCCATGAAAAGGCTGAAAGAATTCATGTCCACCAAACCAGCCCTCCAGAAAATACTCGAAGCAATACAAACAACCAAAGATAGGAATGAATATACCCAAGAGGTTACAGAAATAAAACAAAGGAGGGTATAATGACAGAAACACAAAATGAGACCAAGAGCACACGCCAATTAAAATGACAGTAACAATGCACATCTTTCTTTTTTTTTTTTTTTTTTTTTTTTATAACACTACCAGGTCCTTTTTTTTTTTTTTTTTATGTATTTATTTATTATTTTAACAAATTTTTTTTTCCCGCTCATTCCCCCACCCGTCAGAGCTCGTGCATTCTGCCAAACATGCTTTCCATCTCTTAGTCTTTCTCAATATTTTCCATGGGGACGTTGACTGTTTTGGAGAAGCAGAATTTCACGGTTTCAGTCAGTTCTTTGGATGCAGTATTTCTGTTGTTGTTGTTATTTTTTTTTTTTTTTTTTTTTTTTTTTTTTTTCTTTTGTTGGGGGGGGGTATGTTNATAGTGCTTGAAACACTTGCTAGAGCAATAAGGCAAGAAAAGGATATTAAAGGAGTACTAATTGGAAAAGAGGAAGTCAAACTATCCCTATTTGCTGATGATATGATTGTTTACTTAAGAGATGCAAAAAACTCCACCAGAAAACTCCTAGAAACGATTAACAGCTTCAGCAAAGTGGCAGGATACAAAATTAACCTTAGAAAATCAATGGCCTTTCTTTACACCAAGAACAAGCAACTGGAGAAAGAATTCAAAGAGACCTTCCCACTCACAATAGCCTCAAAAACAATAAGATACCTAGGAACAAACCTAACCAAAGACACCAAAGACCTCTACAACAAAAATTTTAAACCCTTAAAGAAAGAAATTGAAGAAGACCTCAGAAGATGGAAAAACCTCCCATGCTCATGGATTGGGAAAATTAACATTGTAAAAATGTCCATTTTACCAAAACTCTTGTATAGATTTAATGCAATCCCAATCAAAATCCCCAAGAGTTTCTTCACAGGCTTGGAAACAAAAGTTCTTAAATTCATTTGGAGAAACAAAAGACCCCGAATAGCCAAATCAATCCTGAGTGAAAAGAGCTACACAGGAGGGATCTCTATACCAGATTTTAAACTATACTACAGGGCTATAGTCATAAAAACAGCCTGGTACTGGCACAAAAACAGACCTGTTGACCAATGGAACAAAACCGAAGATCCAAATCTGAGCACATACAATTTCAGCCATCTCATATTTGACAAGGGGGCCAAGAAACCACAATGGAGAAAAGACAGCATCTTCAGCAAGTGGTGTTGGCAAAACTGGATCACCACTTGTAGAAGAATGAAATTAAACCCCTACCTCTCACCCTGTACAAAAGTCAACTCCAGATGGATTAAAGACCTCAACGTGAAACCCCAAACTCTGAAGGTGATAGAAGAAAAAGTTGGCAGCAGACTACAAGACATAGGCGTAGGAAAAGACTTCCTAAATCAGACAGCAGCTGCACAAGAATTAAGGTCGACAATTGACAAATGGGACCTCATCAAACTCAAAAGCTTCTGTACATCAAAAGAAACAATCAAGGAAGTGAAGAGAAATCCCACAGAGTGGGAGGAAACCTTCACTGCAGATACATATGACAAAGCATTGATTTCCAGAATATATAAACTACTCAAAAAACAAAGAAAAAAGAAAACAAACGACCCGCTCAATAGATGGAGCAAAGAACTGAACAGAGACTTCACAAGCGAGGAATTAGAGATGTCTGAGAAACACCTCAAGAACTGCTCAACATCACTAATCATTAAGGAAATGCACATCTTTCAACTATAACTCCTTCACCTCCCCAGTCAAAAGACACATGCTAGTGGAATGGATCAAAAAAGAAAACCCATCTTCTTGTTGTCTTCAAGAAACTCATCTCACTTTCAAGGATCAACACTACATTAGGGTGAAATAAAAAATAAAAATAAATAAATAAAAAATAAATAAAAATAAATGAAAAAAAGAAAGTATAGCAAAAAGTTTCCCAGGAAATGGCACTTAAAAGCAAGCAGTGTTGATTATGTTTGGACCATCTCACAAAACCTGACATCTCTCTAAACCATGCATCTATATTTTCAAAATTAAATAGATTTGTATTTAAAATATGGAGAGGAATTATTCAATGTATTTAATTGTGAATACTTAACAGTAAATATTACTGATTTCCAATAAAGGCATCTAAATATGCTGAATTCAGTACTGAACTTCTGAAAAAGCAATCGGTTTTGGGTTTCTGGAAAATAAACACTGCAGTTTTCAATGGCCTGATTGAACCTTTTCTATAATATCTCAGAGTTTGGGGAACACAGCATAATACAGCAGGATTTAGTTAAAATAGTTAACACAGCATCTGGACCCTAACAAGTAGTCAATAAATGGTAGTTAAATGAGGAAATGAAAAATAGAGGTCATTGTTAGGACTGTTGACCTTCTCAATTCACTAAAAAGTAGGGAAGTGGAGTGGTTAGCTGGAACATGTTGGGCCCTGTGGGCCCTCCATACTCAGGGCATGGAGAAAAATGAGGCCTACCATAATGTCCTGAGTCTGACTAGAGTTTAGCAACCTGTCTCTGGCCTGTCACTTCCGCATAAGAATGACTCAGCATAGCCTGACGGGAAAGCGCCTCTACCCGGATACAACCAATGTGGCAAATTACTATTGGCCCAAAGCTATCTCCCCACTCTATGAATTTCCTCTCCTGCCTTCTTTTTCTCCATCCCTCCTGACAATCAAATATAAGCAGTTGCCTGATGCAATAAAGTGAGTCCTTGCTTCAATGAGCTCCCAGTCTGGTGTGTTCTCCTGCAGACTGTTGACACTCATCATCCCTCTCAGACCCATCTACTGAGGAGGCCGGCTGGTTCGAGCCTCTTCTCCCCCATCCCTCTTCAGGTGACACTCACAGACTGGTGTTTCCATCTGGTTACCTTTGAAAGAGATGTAAAATTATCAATAAAAATATTTAATAATGAGAAAAAACAATAAATATTTTAAAAATTTGTTCCTTAATTAAAAATTGGGAAAACTAAAAAAGAGAAATATGTTTAAATAAACTAAAATATTAAATAATCTGTATAGTTGCCACTTATTTATAATATATTACATAATTGCAAGTGTAATTAATTCTGTGGGTTTTAATAAAATATGTATGATATTGTATATTGCGGGTAGTCATGCAATTAGGATATTTATTTCACAAACCAGTGCTCTATGTAGATACAAGTGTGTATAATAAGTACATATACTATTGCATTAGTTTTTTTTTTTAAACTTTTTTTTTAAACTTTTTATTTTTTTTTTATTAATTTTATTTATTTATGTATGTGTATGAATGTACTGTCTGCATGCAAGTCTGTGCACCCGTGTCGTGCAACGCCGCGGAGTTCAGAAGAGGGTCTCGGATTCCCCTGGAACTGGAGTTCTCCTGGAATTGGAGCTTCAGACGGTTCTCAGCCGCCATATGGGTGCTGGGGATCGAACCCGGGTCCTCTGTAAGAGCGGTCAGCGCTCTTAACCGCTAGGCCATCCCTCCAGCCCCATATTGCATTAGTTTTTACATGATATTGGAAACCAACAGTTATGTACACAGTATGAAGCTAGCCTCTAAATTCACCTCTCAATATCCATAGATCAGTGCAGCTCTCAGTCCTCATTAAAAAAACTTCTTTATGCTGTGGACAAAGATTAACACTGACATCACAAGTACAGAGAACTAGTATCTGTGGAGTGTTCAGCCATAAATGGGATGTCCACATTACATGTCCTCCCCAAGTCTCAATGAGCATTGCAGAAAGGGGGGGCAGAAAGATGGTAAGACCCAGAGATCAGGGAGGACCAGACCACATCCCTCATGAACTCAAAGCAGCCTTGGCTGCATGTACAAGACATTCAAAGACCAAGCCACTCAATATTCCAGAATGGAGGGCAGATGAGCTCATGTATCCCCATTCCTACCTGAGGAGAGTTTCACACTGTGCAGATTTAGAAAAATAATAGTAGTAGGTTGACTCCAGGGCCTCTGGTTCTCCCCAGAGATGGGTTCATATTTGACAGTACCAGGCAGGAGCCTCTTCCTGTGAAGTCATATTATTCTTAACAGAAAATGTACAGAAAACGAAGCAGTATTAAACCATGTCTTATCATTAAAAACTAATAGGACAGTAGCTCTTCTATGCAGAAAGGGAAAGTTTGTACAATATTGGGGGCAAATGTAAACTAATAGAATCGTTATGAAAAACTATGGAAATTCATTAAAAACCTGAAAGCAGTACTATCATACAGCAGTCCTCCTCTGACTGTATCCTTGAAATAATTGAAGTAAGCCCTCAGAGAGACCTCCACCAATCCTGTGTCTATTGCATCATTACCACAGTTTAAAAACAGCCTAAATATTGATAGATGAGATAAATCTTTATGTGATATTGCATTATTTGCTTCTTCTTGTTGCTATGACAGAAAACCTGGCAAAATCAACTTAAGGAAGCAAAATTTTAAAACAGCTGATGATGCTGGGAACATCATGGCCATAGGAGTATGTGGCACCTGATCATACTCCACCCAGGAAGCAGAGGAAAATGAAGGTGTTTCTCAGATAGCTTTCTTCTTATTGTGTAGTGTGTGGCTCCATGCAATGTGGGTGCTGACTACAATAGCACCTGTCTTTCCATCTCAGATAAATCTTTCTTTTTTTTTTTTTTTTTTTTTTGTCTTTTTGAGACAGGGTCTCTCTGTAGCCCAGATAAATCTTTCTTGAACCACCCTTGTAGACACACTTTGAGATACGTGCCTACAGTTATTTTAAATCCAGGGGAGTTGAAAATGAATATTAATCCTTGGATGTTTATGACCATAAGGCAACATCTTTTATTATTAAAGAAGGAAAGCCCACCATTTGCAGCACTGTGGATAACCACAAATGACATAATGCTCAGATGCATGAGCTAGTAGTCATAGAGAAAGGGACAAATACAGAATGAAGGCACTTCTGTGGGCCAGTCATAATGTCAAACTCAAGGAATCTGAGAACACACAGCTGGGATTGGTAGAAGTGGAGTTACATGACCCATGGGGAAATTTTAGTTAAATGTACAATGTCAATTTTGTAAGGTGGGTAATTTTTCAAGGTCTAGAGGGCAGCATAGAGACTATAGTCAACAGAATACAGCTCTGTACTTGAGATGCTCCAAGTGAAGACTGTATTGTGTACTCAATGCACACAGGCACATACACACACACACACACACACACACACACACACACACATTGAATAATTATATCACTCCAGAGAAAACAATACTATAACAGCCTAGACCGCCACTGCTTAATACGCATTTAGGCATCCCAGGTACTAGCTAAGCAGTGTTTACACATTTATTTAATCTTCATAGCAGTTGATGAGACCGTAAATAAAACTGAAAAATTTTAAAGGATGGTTGCTTTACTAAGAAAATTAGATAGAAGCACAATATATTCTCAAAATAAATGATTATTGATAACCAATAAATTATTCTTTGTTTGCTTAAAAGTTTCCAGAAAATAGGAGGTGAGTTGTGAGAAAAGTCAGTAAAAGATGAAATTCTAAATGAATTCCAATGATAAGTGAATATTTACTCATGGAGCTGGAAGGTTGAAGAATACATTATCATGACAAATAAGGGCAATGAAGTTGAGATAAAATTAATGAGGACAGGCTTGCTTCAGGCCTTTTCTGTCCTGAATTTCTTCACTAGGTGTCATTATGACCTATCTCAAAGACAGCATAATCTTATCGAAAAGTCTACTCATTTCTATTTCCATGGATACAGACTACCAGTGTCTGTTTTAGTCGCTGAACTGAAACGCTACTAAAACCTTTCATGAATGCTGAGGCTCAAGTTTTGAAAAGATAGGAGATTGACTTTAAGCTATTAAATAATTTGGTTTAGCTTCACTGAAGCAAAAATATAAAAGCTGTAAGTTCCATGTGGGTATGTTCACTTCTTTCTTGACATTGTATGAAATATGATTGAAAACTCAGTTTAGAAATCACTGTGCCCAGGGATCATATTAGCTGACCTACAAAGTTTCTTGCAACACTTTGTGATTTCTGATAACCAAGTTTTAACAAGCATGCAGCAGAATTTAAGTGAGTCAGAAAATATTTATGAGCACATGTAGAGAGAAAAGTGCCCTGGCTCTGTAGGGTTGACAGGCGCGAGGCACAGAGCAGTCCACGGTCAGAGTGCCCTTCTGAAAGTCATGCAGGAGCTCAGTGTGGTGATCAGAGATGTTAAGAAAAACATTGCTTTCTGGGTTTGAGTTTCATTTCCAACAGGCCTTTTCTCTTGTTCAACCAGCCCCTCTATGGAGACGAACGACTTCCACCTTTGAGCAGGTCTGTTGTGGGAGGTTATTTTAATTTGCCAGGATGGCAATTTTACTGAAACTAGTTGAGGTCAAGCAAGGAGTCTCTAGTTCCTAATGGATTCCTTCACAAAATTCTTTCCATTATCAACCTCTCTTTCTCCTGCTTTGCTTTAAGATGGCAAGTGCCATTGCTTATTTTGCTTTATAGAACAAAGTATCCCACTCTTTCATTATAGTCATAAGAGTATTTTCTTTTATGAGGTGGGGAAGGGCTGGGGAGGGTGGAATTCTCTTTACAGAGATGCTCATGCAAGTAGGTCTCTTCATTTCCTGCTTAAAGTCCTGTGCATCCAAGCTGCACCAAGACACTAAGCCAAACTACAGAGCCAAAAGCCTGACTTCTGGAAGGTATGAGCATGGACTTGTCTCAAATGTAAAGTAATTACCATTTTTCCAACTTTCTAAAATTCGACCAGAAACTGCTGTGCATTCTTCTTTCCTGACTCTTCATTCTTTTTTGATTTTTTTTTTTGTCTTTTTGAGACAGGGTCTCCCTGTAGCCCCAGCTGGCCTTGAACTCACAAAGATCTGCCCGCCTCTGCCTCCCGAGTGCTAGGATTAAAGTGCGTCACCATTTTTGATTTTTTTTGATTTTTAAAGAATTTAATACAATTTTTTTTAATCACATTTAGACCTCCTCCTCCATTTCCTTCAGATCAACTCTGTAATGCTTAATCTTGAATGCCAAATAGACAGAATCTGGAGTCTACTAGCAGGCAAAATTTTCTTGATTAGGTTAGTGGAAGGTGGAAGAGCCCCACCCCCCAAATGTGGGTGGCAGCTGTGGGAGGCGCAGCCCAGATAAAAAGACATAGAAGCAACCTGTTCCCTTTACCCCACTTGCTTTCACTCCCACTGACTGAACCCAGCAGTTCTTCAGAAAGTCTTCAGCACTGGGTTGGGACTGCTGTGACATCCAGCCTTGCCAGCTGAGCAGCTACCAGATTCTCTGCTTCTCCAACACGAGACAGCCATTTCTGAACTAGTGGCTCTTGCCCTATAAGACAATCTAATGAATCCTATATAATTCGCTCATTTCCTCTACAGCACTCTCACACACACTTCCACCTCCCCATCCCCACTAACTTCATGTCTCTATTATTTTCTAAGTATTATTAAAGCCATTTGAATCTAATGTGTATTCTGCAAATACTCTTGGATGTGGATCCAGCCCTGGACCATGGACTACCTAGCCAGTATTGCACCCCTAAGGAGAGATGACTCACCATTTCACAGCAATATCTGTTGTCAATAATTCCTCATCTAGGAGTGGGACTTTGGGAATACTTCCTCCATTCAGGGCTTTTGTCTGGCTTGGGCTTGCTGTCACACTGCTTTGGATTCATTAGGCCCACTTCAACAGCTGGAGCCCATACCTGGAACTGTTATGGGGCCAAGAAACTGTGGATACACAGGTCACAGAAGTATTGGAGAACCTATTCTCCTAATTAGACACAGTACTAAAGAGACTCTTAAGGACTTAGTGCTATACCCAAAGATTAATGCATCTCCTCAACTCTCATTGGAGAATTACTTGCAGCAGATGGCAATTTATGCAGAGAACCACAACTGATCAACATGCAGAGAATAAGAGAGCCTGTAGAAGGCTCAGCTTTAAATGGAACACCTACATTACACCCTCCCCTACCAAGGCTCATACATCATTGTAGAAGAAGGGCTAGAATGATTGTAGGAGCCGTAAATGGTGGATGAAAATGAGGACACGATTTTTCCCAGACACTACAGCTGCCCATTCAATCTTATACTTTTGAGATAAAATCTAATTTTCCTCTTACTTAATTTCTTTCATTTTTCCATGTTTAAATTGGAAGAGCATATTATTAATATGCCACATTAATTGTAATCTGTATGCAATTTTTAGCAATGCATGTGAATTTTAGATACTTCTGAGAAAATTTGTACATTACTAAACCCCTACTTCAGTTGTGACCTATGAAAATAATTTCCATCTCTTTCTACTTTTTTTTTCTTCCCCAAACGGATTTGATTTTGTGATATGGTATGTGTGTGTGTGTGTGTGTGTGTGTGAGTGTGTGTTTATTCTTCACTTTAACATTTGATTCATGGGGTAAGTAGTTCTTTTTTTCTATTTCTTAAACATATCTTTCATGCTGATTTGTCTATTTCATACATTATCTTTCAGTCCAATTTAGACACATTCCACCCTCCCTGCCCCCATCCCACCCCTGTTCATGCCTTCTGCCATACATATCTTGCATCTTTCTCTCAGTCTTTCCAAAGTTTTTCACTGCAAAGGCTTGCTGTTTGGGGCAGAATTTAACTGTAATCAGTCAGTTCTTTGACCCCGTCTTTATGTGGGGTAAGTAGTTCTTACACCTTGCTGTGGAGAGCGTAAATTATTTTTATGTATAGAAATCAATAAATATTTCCCAACACTGCTCATAAATAGTTACCATAGTACTTCTTGATGACCACTGTTGCAGGTAGGACTTTCAAACTCTATCTCCATGACTGTGCACACAAAAATCACATTATAGCTTTTAATTTTCCATGCCCAGTGCTCCAATCTTAATGAGTAGTATGTGTATATGTGTGTATTTGTATACACATCAAGTCACGTGGTACAGACTACAGGGTTTATTTGCATACCCTGCATATAGGAAATATGAAAGGTAAAGAATGTGTAAATAAATAGGGTTTTCCTATCCCTTACCAACAAGTGTGTAACAGGTTAAAATCTGACTCACAATAACAAACAGGGTGAGTTCTAACCCAGATCTGTTGTTAATAAACATCGTGGTTACAGGTGTTGATGAGACCACACAGATCTATCTCAGGGAGACTAAAAAAGAAAGTTGTTATTATTGTTTCAGACCTGGTCAAGCATTGGGAGCTAACGAAGAGGTCAAGTTGTACTTTGTAATCTGAGTTGTCATTCTAAATCACAGAAGAGAAGTTATTTCAGACAGTACAATGATAATATTATGACACTCTTAGTTAATAAAACCATGAGAGCTGTAATTAAATTGGTGTTAAGAGCATTGATTGCTTTCACATCCACAATACAGTGAGGGAGGTTATACCACTCTAGTAACCTGGAATATTTCCTGTGTGTTTTGCCTTCTATTGATTTATTGTATTTATGTTCTTTATTGATTGTTAGAAGCTATTTACATATTCTACAAGTAAGTCTAAATAGTTTCCTACTTAATTCATGGGATATTCATTTATAAGTATTTTCCCTTAATATTTTGTGAAATGTTTATAAAAACACCTTTTTATTAAAATGTCATGAAGATATTTGCAAAGGTTTTTCTCTAGAGTTTTATTTGTTTCAGTACCCATTTGCAAAATATCCAAAATGTAATATTATTCTCCCAATCAATTATGTTGATTTCTTAATTTCAGACCTAATGTTAGTTTTTTTGTAAACTTTATTGCATGCAAGTTAAGGACAAAGAGATAGTTTTTCTGGTGTGTGCAACTTGATGCGTCTGCGTAGAAGTAAGTGTGATGGTGGATCAGGGCCAGAGCTATGGGCGCACCCAGGGCACAAAGCCACCCACAGATGCCACAGTGGATGGTGTGTCTTCATCATGGCCGGAGCCACTGACATAGCCAACACAGTGTACAAGGCTACCTAGAGATGCCGCAGTGGCCAGGGTGTCTCCATCATGGCCAGAGCCCTGGACAAAACCAGCACAATGTACATAACCACGTACAGATGCCAGAATGTTCAGGGTGTCTCTAGCACAGTCAGAGCCAGGGAGGTACCCAGACAAGATGCACACTGCTGCCACAGCAGCTGGGGTGTCTCTCCAGAAATTATTCTTCTAACAAAAGCAAATATTCCCCATTTAACAGCATCTCCTTCCCAGCCTTCCGCTGTACTACTCTCTGTGTCTCTGGGAAGTATCTTTGTCCTTTTGTGTCTGCTTTACTCACTTAGTGTAAAGTTTCCAGATTCACTTGCATTGTCACAAATGGAAAGAATCCATTTAATTAATTAATTTATTTATTTATTGACAGCCAATTATTTATATTCCTTGCAGCCCCTGCAAGTCTGGAACTCATTTTGTAGAACAGATTGGCCTTGATCTCACAGTGATATACCTGCCCCTGCCTTCCTAGTGCTGGGATTAAAGGCATGATCCACTATGCCCTGCCTGGATTCCCTTATTTTTAAGCTTAAATATTACTGTGTTGTATGCGTGTGTGTCACATTTTTCTTACCCATGCATCTGGCAGTAGGCACTTGGATTTTTCTCTGTCTTGACTTTCTTATATGGAGCTTCATTTAACATGGGAGTGCATGCATCTCTTCCAGATCCTAATTTTAATTCTTTCATGTCTTAGCCCCTATATAAATGTGGTTGGTGGTCTGTGGTAGCTCTAGTTTCATGTTTTTGAGAGGCACTCATATGGCAGGCTGCTGCACTATCTTACATTCCTAGGAGATTATCAATGCTGTGACACCTCCCTGTGTTCATCATGCTTGCCATTCAAGCAACTGTGAAGTGATGCATCATAACTTTGGTTTGCATTTCTTTGAAATGACTGATGTTGGCAATATTTCATGTAACAGGTGGTCAACCATGAATCCTAAATCTAACATGAAAATAATTATCAAAATACATGAGGAATTTCCTCAACTCAATAACAAGAAAAGCCTACTTTAAAAAATGAACAAAACACCGGGCATGGTGGCGCATACTTTTAATCCCAGCACTCAGGGGGTTGGAGAATGGAGGGGGTAGGGGGGGGGGGGCTCGGTGGGGGAAGAGGCAAGCAGATCTCTGTGAGTTCAAGGCCAGCCTGGTCTACAGAGCAAGCTCCAGGCCAGCTGGGACTAAAGGGAGACCCTGTCTCAAAAATACCAAAAATAAAACAAAACAAATAAATGAACAAATCATTTGACAGACAATTCTTCAAAGAATACATATGTGGAGTTCTATAATTTGCCTCAGTGGCGTTTTCTGTGTTTCAGAACAGAAATTTTAAAATTTTTATATAAATTTTTTCTCAATATTTATTTCTCTTCATTGCAACTATGCAGGTAAAATTGTATTAATTATTAAACACGGAAATATAAACGATTAGCAGCCTGGTCTAATTTATATGTGTTTTCAGTACTGTGGCTCTTGAAGCAGACAATATATAGATATTAATATATTATGCTGTTGCCACTATAATTGTGTCCTCATAGTTCTCTTCATTTAGTCTCTAAATATACATTTTTATATAATAAAGCAAATTCACTTTTGAATTATTCTCAACAATTTAATTATGTAATAATCTTAATTTTTCATTTCATATATACTATTATACTTGATTATTACTTATTTTAAGTAAAAGGTAGAAAATCTTGCATCAATCATTCCTTCAAGAAAAGCCATAAGAAAAAAAAATCCCTAAAGTCAATTGCTAGAGATTATTGAATAGGCCACATTATACACTGTATGGTTCTACCTTCAACCTATCATTATGAATATTTTTATATAGAAGGAGGTTCAATGGCAAAATCTCATCTTATAAGTTAATAATTTAAGAGGTGGCATCAGATTAGACTCCAGAATGTGTAACAATCAGGGTCTAAGATTCCAGATTTTGTGTAATATCTGTTATTCTCCAATATTAACATTTAAAATCAATCCAAATACTTCTATGCATGTCACTTGTGTGTTATGCATGTTTTGAAAGTTAAACTTAGTGTGTGGCACTTTCCATTAAGATTATATAAAATAAACAGGAGGGAGTGAGGGATGCTGTAGAGATCAATGTGCAAATCCCCGGGCAAAGAAGATTAAGTGTTTTCATCAGGCTTTCGGCTTATGGGCGCCTCTCCCAGAAGCATAGCTATGGAACTTCTAGTGACCTGCCTGAAGAATGTGAAGGCCCCAACCATCTTCAAATGTATAATCAATAGTAAGATAAGGTAGTTCTGGCAGATGGTTTAAGTAAACTTGGAATTATTCTATCATTGATTCAAAGATTCATGGAAAACATTTGCCCAGAATTTGACCTCCTTCAGTGAGGATCAATTCTGGGCATAGGAAGACAGTAGAGAGTTTCAAGACTAGCAGGTTTTCTACACATTAAAGTTGAGGTCACCTAATCTACCGAAAATCATCTTATTATGAAAAGAAGTTACATGGCAGATCCTCCTTGAGACATGTGACACACAGACATTAAAGTATCAAGCTGCTGGCATTACTAAAATTATTGAACTCCTGATGATAGTTTCAATACCTGGCAAAGGTATTAGGAAAAACTGATACAAGGAAAATAATTTACAGAAAATCTTAGGGCTGCTTGCATACAATATAAAATATTGGGTCACACTCTGTCTATAAGTAAAGCCAGTTACCGCAGCTTGATAAAACATACTTACTGTTCAGTTTCCTACCTCTTGAGCTGCCCTTTTAAAGTGACCTTATGTCCCTGAACTTAGTTCTTCAGTACAAAATACAGGACATTCACATATCCACAACCAAAGGTGAAATGTATCTCATCATATTTTTTTTTTTTTATTTTTAAAGTCTGCTTAGCTGCTTCTCTTCTCATAATTTCTTTTTATCTATGCTCAAGCTTGAGCTCAGGGCCTTGTACATGATAAGCAAGTGTTTTATTTCTGAGCTACACACACAACTAGCTCTATAATTTGTGAAAAATTAGAAGTATGTGCTTCCATTTTAAGTAGTAATAATGGAAATACAACTGCCATCTTTTATACTAACAAAATTTCTTTTTTTATGCATATGCTATATACTCATGTACATAGGGCATCCATAAACTGACATATGCTAATATGGCATCCATATGCCATGGTGTGTGTGTATGTGTGTGTGTGTGTGTGTGTGTGTGTGTGTGTGTGTGTGTTTAAGGACAACTATGGGTGTTTGTCCTTTTTGGAGAAAAGTTCTACTTGCTATTTTTCCTCTGCATATAGCTAGTCCATGAGCTTCTGAGTATTCCCTGTCTTCACTTCTCTTTTAGTTAGCTTTTGATTGCTATGATAAAACACTCTAATCAAAACAACTTAGGGAGGAATGGGTTTATTTGGCTTACAGCTTGTAGTCCATTATTATTGTATCATGGGTGTAGGCCAGCTCTGCACCATAACTATCCTGGGTGCCCATCCCACAATCCTGGCATCTGCAGTATCCTGGGGTTTCCAAGGCAAATGAGACTGCAACTTCATCAGTGGCATCTCCTGGCCTCACATGATGCCAAGCTTCAGATTTTTTCCATGACCCTTTCAATTCCTCAGCTTTTGCGCCACCAAAATCAGTACCATGCACAGATGCTTCCATATTACCTCATCGGATTTCTGGCTTAAGATGCAGCCCCTAGTGCACTGCTTCAGTGTATTGGCCTTGAGGAAATAGTTCCCAGATTTCACCTCAGTGATACCCTTGTTAATCATAGCCAATTCTTCAGTTCCAGCTGGCTATAAACCACATATTCTAAATTCAGAATATTACACAAATTTCCTGGATAGTCTTTGATTTCCTCTGAAATTTCATGAACAAAGTTCCTACAGACAGCTCAGCAAGCTTCAAGCCATCAATGACTCTTCCAGGCCAAATCTCCAAATGCTTCTATGATTCCCCCCAAACAACATGGTCAGTTCCATCACAGCAATAACCCACTCTATGATATCAGCTTTTATATTAGTTTTCTCTCTATTTCTGTGTTAAAATGTGGACAAAACTAACTCACACTCCCTTATCAGTGAAGCCAAAGCAGGAATTCAGGATAGGAACTCAAGACAGGCACAGCTGCTGAATTCAGAGCAATGAGGAAGGCTGCTTATTGACTTACCACTCTGCCCTGTGCTCGGCCTGATTTCTTATACAATCCAGGACCATGTATCTGGGGGTGACACCATCCACATTGGATTGCATATCCCACATCACTAAATAATTAAGAAAATGCCTCACAGACAAGGACATAGGCCAATCCATAGTGGAAATTCCCCAAATGAGCTTTCATCTTCCCATTTGTATCAGGTTCAAAACTGATGCTAAATAGCACAACTGCCAATCTCCCCATGTGGCCCCTGGTACTACAGACAATCTCTGGAAGATTCCAGCTTTTATGTGGGCTTGGGGAATTCAAACTCAAGGCTCAGACTTGTGCAATGAGTATATCCACTGTATATCACCTTAGCCTCTACTTTTAAAGTTCTGAATGAAATTATCCATTTATCCCACTATCACCACCAATAAAAAACAACAAATTCCTCCAATAACTGCCATACCAACTAGAAAAAGTATAAAATATACTTAGTTTCAATAAAACTAACATAAAACGCACAATGCTGCCCACTCCTTTGTCCTTTGCCATATATGACCCCAAACCTCTGTCCACATAAATTGATAACAGCTATATATGTAGATTTATACTAATTAAATCTCTTTCAAACGCCAAACGCTTTCATTAAAATTCTAACTGGTGGAGTTCCGGCCTACTGTGCATAGATGCAGGCAGCCTATGCCAGATGAGCTCAGGAGCAGGGTACCAGTGTGCCAAGGTGGGTGTCCTTTGCCAGACCAGCTCAGGAGCAGAGTACTGGGGCACAGAGTCAGGCAGGGGGATTGTGGGAAAGGGAGGCCCAGCCTGCTGTGCATAGAGGCAGGTAGCCTGTGCCAGACCAGCTCAGGAGCAGGGTACTGAGGCATGGGCTAAGCAGGCAGTTCCCCCCACCCAAGTGGAATTCTGGAGGGAGTGTTCAACCAACCTCTAGGTTGGTTGCCCTACAATCAACCTAGAGGAACTGGCTGGCAGCAGCAGAAGGAGCACAGGGCTCAGAGAGTGTCATAATGGCTGTTACCTACCTAGTTCTTGCAAAATAGGAAGGGAAGAGTGAGCTATAAATCCCAATATATAATAAAATTGAAAGCCTGAAATCTAGATAAGTCAACACTCCATAAATAAGGAGAAGGAATCAGGAAAAGTGATCCTTCAACACAGTGAAGAGGCACTTGAGATTCACATTGAAATACAGGCAAAAGGAAACTCACATGCCAAGAGCACAAAGAAAGAACAATATGGGGAAAAGCACAGAATAATTCCACTCTAAAGTCTACTGAACCTGTGGAGGATTCCCACAATGGGAACTCCCTGAAGGTAGTCCAGGACACAGATTTTAAAACAATCGTAGATATATTCAAAGAAATAGAACTAAGCAGAGAGAATGAAAAACTCAGCAAAGACCTAGAGGGAAAGAATGACAAACTTTGGAAAGAACTAAAAGGAGAAAATTACAAACTCCAAAAAGAGTTAGAGGGGGAAGATGACAAAGTCCAGAAGGAAGTAGAAACACTGAAAAGATCCCATGCTGAAATGAAAAAGGAAACCAACCAGCAAAGCAAGGAGCTACAAGAAGAGATTGAGAAGCTCCAAAAGGAAGTGGAAGTAGTAAAGAAAACATAAGACGAAATGAAAAAGGAAATTGGACACTCATAGAACCAAGAGGAAAAAATGGGAAAAAGGATCAGAAATAGAATGGAGGAAGCAGAAGCAGAAAAAAGAATATCAGACCTGGAAGATAACACAGAACAAATAAAAAGTAAAGATTGTGAAAAATTTAAGAATACACAATAGTGGAACAACCAGAAAATGTGGGACACTATGAAAAGATCAAACCTCCACATCGTAAGGCTAAAGGAAGGAGAAGAATCCCAAGAGAATGGTATTGATCAGATCTTCAACAAAATAATAGATGAAAAATTCCCCAAACTAAAAAAAGACAAACCCATACAAATACAAGAAACACATAGAACACCAAATAGACAAGACCAGAAAAGAAACTCCCCACATCACATCACAGTAAAAAACTAGATGCCCAAAACAAAGCGAAAATTGTGAAAGCCACGAGAAAAACAAGTTACATACAAGGGGAAACCTATTGGAATTGCAGCTGACTTCTCAGTACAAACTATGAAAGCAAGAAGAACATGGACCAAAGCATTCCCAGTGCTAAATGACTACAAATGCCAACCCAGGATATTATACTCAGCAAAAATGTCAATTCTAGTTGAAGGAAAGAGAAAAATCTTCCATGAAATATACAAGATGAAAGAATACATGTCCAGAAAACCAACTCTTCACAGAATACTTGAAACAATTCAAAGGAAAGAAGAGAGGAACAACTATCCCCAGGGACCTTGAAAGGAAAATTAATAAAAGCATAAATGCAGATGTAGAAACCTAGACCAAAAATGCAAATGAATAATAAGGGGAAAGGAAGCAACACATTTCTCTCAATTATAACTTTAAATATTAATGTACTAAACTCCCCAATCAAAAGGCATAGACTGGGAGAATGGATTAGGAAACAGAACTCATCTATATGCTGTCTACAAGAAACCCACCTTAGAGTGAAAGAATGGAAAAAAATATTCTGAGCAAATGGTCCAAAAAAGGAAGGAGTTGCTATTTTAATATCGGACAAAACAGACTTCAAATTAGAAGCAATCAGAAGAGACAAAGAGGGCCATTACATCCTTATCAAAGGGAAAATTAACCATGAAGACTTCACAATCATGAATATATATGCACCAAACTCTGGTGCACCAGTGCACCAATCTTATAAACACAACTCTACAGGACCTCAAGGCACAGATTAACTCCAGCACACTCATAGTAGGGGACTTCAATATCCCAATGAGCCCCCTGGACAGATCAACCATCAAAGAATGAATAGAGAGATATCCGAACTGAACAATAGGATACAGCAAATGGACCTCACAGACATCTACCAAATATTCCACCCAAGTACCAGAGAATACACTTTCTACTCAACACCCCACAGAACATTTTCCAAAATTGACCACATACTGGGACACATCAAAAACCTCAACAAATACAAAATATTGAAGTAATTTCATGCCTTCTATCAGACCACACTGCAATAAAGCTCAATATCAACACCAAGATAAGCCCTACTACCTACAGGAACACATGGAGACTAAACAACACACTCCTGAATAATGAATGGGTCAAGGAAGAAATAAAGAAATAAAGGCATTCCTGGAACTAAACAACAATGACAGTACAACACAACAAATCCTAGGGGATACCTGAAAAGCAGTCCTAACAGGGAAGTTTATAGCCCTGGGTGCCTACATTAAAAAAACAGAAAGAGCACAAATAAATGAGTTAACTCTGCAGCTAAAAAGACTCAAAAGACAATAACAAATGAACCCTAAATGCAGCAGACCGGAAGAAATGACAAAAATCAGAGCAGAAATCAATGAAATAGAAACCAAGAATACAATACAAAAAAATCAATGAATCCAAAAGTTGGTTCTTTGAAAGAATAAACACGATAGACAGACGTCTAAGCCAGTTAACCAAAAGAAAGAACAACTCCAAATCAATACAATGCGTGATGAAAGGGGAAATATCACAAAAGACAATGAAAATATCCAGAAAATAATATGGGAATACTTCAGAAACCTGTACTGTACCAAGTTTGAAACCTAGAAGAAATGGATGAATATATGAAATCCTGGGAATCACCAAAGCTCAAGCAAGAAGAGATCGACAGCCTAAACAGACCCATAATACATGAAGAAATTGAATATGTAATAAGAAACCTCCCAACTAAAAAAAGCCCCAGTCCAGATGGTTTCACAGCAGAATTCTGTGAAACATTTAAAGAGCTCCTACCAGCACAGCTACTCAAACTGTTCAGAAGGATACAAACAGAGAGAATTCTCCCAAACTCCTTTTATGAAGCCAACATTACTCTAATATCCAAACCAGGCAAAGATACAAACAAAAAAGAAAGCTATAGACCAATCTCATTAATGAACATAGATGCAAAAATTCTTAACAAAATACTGGCAAATCACATACAGACTCACATCAGAAAAATCATTCATCATGCTCAAGTTGAATTCATACCAGAGATGCAAGGAGGTTTAACATACATAAATCAATAAATATCATAAAACACATAAATGGACTGAAAGACAAAAATTATAGGATCATCTCAATTGATGCAGAGAAAGCCTTCGACAAAATCCAACACTGCTTCATGCTTAAAGTCTTAGAGGGATGGCCTAGCGGTTGAGAGCGCTGACTGCTCTTGCAGAGGACCCGGGTTCGATTCCCAGCACCCACATGGCGGCTAAGAACCGTCTTTAACTCCAGTTCCAGGGGAATCTGAAACCCTCTTCTGACCTCCACGGCATTGCACGACATGGGTGCACCAACCTACCTGCAGACAGTACATTAATACACATAAAAAATAAATAAAATAAAAAAAAAGTCTTAGAGGGATTTGGACTGGGGGGATCATTCCTCAACATAATCAAAGCCATATACAAGAAAACCACAGCCAACATCATCCTAAATGGAGAAAATTTAGGATTCCCCTTAAAGATAGGAACTTGGCAAGGCTGCCCCGTCACCACTCCTATTCATTATTGTGCTTGAAACACTGGCTAGGGCAATAAGTCAAGAAAAGGAAATTAAATGAGTACTAGTTGTAAAAGAGGAAGTCAAACTATCCCTCTTTGCAGACAATATGATAGTTTACCTAAGGGATGCTAAAAACTCAACCAGAAAACTCCTAGAAAAGATTAACAGTTTCAATAAATTGTTGGGATACAAAAGTAATGTAGAAAAATCAGTAGCTTTTCTTTACACCAACAAGCAACTGAATAAGGAATACAATGAAACCTTTCCAATCACAATAGCTTCAAAAACAATAAAATACCTAGGAACAAACCTAACCAAAGACACCAATGATCTCTACAACAAAAATTATAAACCCCTGAAGAAGACATCAGAAGATGGAAAGACCTCCCATGCTCATGGATTGGAAAAATTAATATAGTAAAAATGTCCATTCTACCCAAATTAATATACAGATTCAATGCAATCCCAATTAAAATCCCCAAGACTTTCTTCACATGTTTGGAAAAAAATTCTTAAATTCATAAGGACAAACAAAAGATCCCAAATAGCCAAAGCAACCCTGAGTGAAAAGAACAATACAGGGGTATCTCTATACCAGAATTTAAATTATACTACAGAGCTATAGTCATAAAAAGCCTGGTACTGGCACAAAAACAGATCTGTAGACCAACAGAACAAAATTTAAGATCCAAACTTGAGGGCATACTATTTCAGCCACCTCATATTTGACAAGGTGGCCAAAAAAAGACTCAGTGGAAGAAATACAGCATCTTCAGCAAATGGTGTTGGCAAAATTGGATCACCACTTGTAGAAGACTAAAATTAAACCCCTACCTCTCACCCTGTACAAAAATCAACTCCAAATTGATCAAAGACCTCAGTGTGAAACCCAAAACTCTGAAGGTGATAGAAGAAAAAGTTGGCAGCAACCCACAAGACAGATAGCAGCTGCACAGGAAATAAGGTCCACAATTGACAAGTGGAAACTTATAAAACTCAAAAGCTTCTGTACAGCAAATGGAGTCAAGATAAAACTCACAGAGTGGGAGGAAACCTTCACCATTGATACATCTGACAGAGCATTAACTTCCAGAATATATAAACTACTCAAAAAGCAAAGAAGTAAGAAAACAAATGACTCACTCAAAAGATGGAGTAAAGAGGTGAACAGAGATTTCTCAAGTGAGGAAATAGGGATTGGCAGAGAAACACCTTAAAAATTGTTCAACATCGCTAATAATAAAGGAAATGAAAATCAAAACTACTTTAAAATATCATCTCACTCCAAGGCTGGCTAGGATCAAGAAAACAAATGATACCAAATGCTGGAGAGGTTGTGGGGAAAGGGGAACACTCAGCCACTGCTGAATGAGTGGATGGGAACTTGTACAACCATTATGGAAAGCAGTGTGGAGAACCCTTAAAAGACTCAAAATGAGCCTCATCCTATTGCAGAGATATATATGTACAGCCATGTTTATTGCAGCTCTCTTCACAATAGTGAAGAGCTGGAACCAACCCAAGTGAAACCAACCAAGGAATGGATAGAGAAAACGTGGTACATCCACATAATGGAGTTCTATGCAGTGGTAACGAAAGACTACATCAAGAAATTTGGATGGAACTAGAAGATATTATGTTAAATGAACAACACAGTGCCAGAAAAACAAATGACGAATGGTATCCGTCATCTGTGGATGGTACCACCAAGTACCTAGTTGTAAGGCAAACTGAGCATCATTAATGTTATATTCCTCCTGATCTGAACACAACTGTGCTCTTAAATTATGAATCCCTAAACAGGTTCTAGAACTAACCTACCATTTATTTTCAGACTGTGGATTTTTGGTATATGATGGTGGGCATGTATACATATTTTAGAGTAATATAAAGTTAAAATGGGAAAAGGCAAATCAAGAAATATGATATGGAAATAACACACATTTTGTTTTCAGAAGACACAACTTTAGTATAGGTGTGATGTATCAGGCTGGTGTAAACTTAGCCTTTCTTGGTGCTTAATGACCATACTTAATGCCCATACCAATTTGGCTGAGGAGCCTAAGGGATAACTTTATTCCTTGCCCTTAGAGGTCAATTAAGTCTCAAGGGACTATGCATGGGGGCATCTCTTGAAATGTCCTGCAAATATGAGTCACCAGTCTTCCTGTGCAGAGAGGTCTTGGAAATCCACTAATGGGACTTCAGCCATTGTCCAGCCTATAAATAGGAAAGTCTGCTCATGGTTCAAAAAGAGAAACCTGGTGTAGCAAGACCTAACTGTCCTCAAGTGGATGGAACTGGTGATTGAAAAGCCAAAAGGCGCCCCCCCAGTAACCCGAGTGACCCCCGAGGACCAGATCCTCACCTAACCTTGAGAAAACAAAAACCTAGATTAATCTGGGCTAATTGTGTGGGCTTAAGCATCCAAAAGGAAAATATAACCAGAAATAAATAATCAGTAAGGTCTGAGAAATTGTACTTCAGATATAAAACTTGAGAATCCTCCAAACCTTCAATGCCAGATGGGGACTACTGATAGACTGAGTGGCTACTGGTATTTCAGCCTCTTCTGAGTGTAGACTGCCATTGTTGTACTACTCAGGTTGTGTCATGGAGGCCAGTGCAGGATGATCAAGAGAGGAAGCATGCTTGCTGGACCTCATTTGGGTTACTATGCGGGGGGCGGGTAGTGTGGAGCAGGGGGCAAGATTGATGTTTGTTTGGGCTTGCCAAGGAGGAACTTTCAAGCACTTCCTTGGGGAAAACATGACATCTTTTAGCAAAAAACAAANAAGAAAGAAAAGAAAAGAAAAAAGAAAGAAAGAAAATCCTCCAACTCAGGTGATATGTGTATGTATGTATGTATGTATGTATGTATGTATATGTATATATTGACATATCTATCAATTTGTATATATTGATATGTATATATTGATATATACATATATGTATATATATCAATATATATATATATATGCAGTACAAGTTGGAGAAAAAAATTCTAACTGGCTAAATATGTAAGTTTTCGAAAATCCACCAGCAAATTTTATAATCATTTCATAGAGCAAAATAAAAAAAGGTCATAATTTTGAAGAAGTATAATACTAGTAAATACTATGTAAATTAAATACTATGTTCAGGTTTGCATGTATGTTATCTTTGAGAGAGGTTTTCTTCCTTTTTCTCTGTTCTACTCTCTGGACCATGAATGAAAGCCAGTCCCCAGAAATATCTCTATATAATACATGTACTGTGCTGTGACATTGGATGCTTGTTCATAAGTACCAATGATAGTCACATAGACTGGCATCTCTTGAGCATAGTTGCCCTTGGGCACTGGTAGGGAAAATCATAAGAAAGGTGGCCTTTCTGTCCAGTTTCCTGTTGCCTGGCTTTCATTTAGCAGAGTTTGAAGTTTGAATTACCTTGGGGAGTGTGGAGGGAGGATAGAAGCCTCGACTGGCAGATTGATTGACTGATAAAGGAGAAATTCTGACATCGCTTATGGAAGGAATTGGAAAAGTGTCAACATCCAGTAGCAGTCTCCTAGCAGTAGAAAAAAGGCTAAAGATTTATTGTGTTCAGACAGAAGGCAAAGACTCTTTCATTCAAAAAGTATCTGTCATCAATTTATTAAATTGCTCTAGTATATAGGTGTTCTAGAATTAAAAAAATATATCTCCAAGAGAGGAAGGCCACTCCTGATAATGGGCTCTTTCTTTACTAACCTATGATGTCCCATAGGGGAACTGTCCCCTATTATAGCTCCTTTTAATCTCTTCTTATATTGTATATACTTATACTCCGAGAACCTTCTAGAGTGAAAGGTTTCCATGTGATGTTTTCTAAAGTCTTAACATTAGTTACCATTCTCCATATTTCCTCCTTTGCACCTAGACCATTCCCCACCCCATTTAACTCTTCCTACTCCAGTATTTTTCTTTCCCCTTTTATATCACTGCATTATACCTCCCTTCCCAGGAGCTGTCACAAATGGCCTCTTACTAGTTTCTCAACATCTAGGGTTGTTTAAACATTCCTATCTAAGAATTAAAGTCTAGAATCCACTTATGAGAGAACACATGGCACTTGTCTTCCTGTCTCTGGGTTTCTGTACTCAGGATGACTGTTTCCAAATCCAATGATGTACCTGTAAATTTTGACTTTTGCTTTTTTTTTTGGGGGGGGGGTCTGATTTATTTATGGTTGTTTGTTTTGGTTTACTATTTTTATTGAATTTTTGAGAATTTCATACAATATAGTTTGGTGGTATGAAGATACTCTTTTTCATACACACCTCCCCTCCACTGCCTTCAGATTATACTGTCCATTATCCTTGTTTGTAGGTATTCTTTTGGCAGAAGCACTTAAAAGAGTCAGCAGGCAGCCTCCAAGCCTGGACCCCTGGTGATATCCTGCTTGCCTGCAAAACCTGTCCCAATCTCAAGCCATCTTTTATGCCTTAGGGCAAAGCATTGATCTGGAGCACATGGTCTGAAATCCCAACCCCCAACAAAGGTTCTGTATAAGAAGCCCTGGGTTACATGAAGGATGCTTGTACTCATAAATTATTACTTATTGCTAAAAATGAAAATAAAATAAAGAAGTAATAGGAAAAAAAGCCCTGGGTTACAACATTAAACTGAGTTTTTTTCCCCTTTATAGAATTACTCCTGGTCTCTATGAATCTTTCTCTCCGGGTCTTACTTCTCACCTCCCTTGGCCTCCCTGCTGGGGCTCAAGCCTGGGGATTGCTAACTGGCTGGCAGGGAACAGCTCCAAGACTTGCAGTGCTGCAGAGCTGCGAGCCCTGGTCCAAGGGAGAAGAACATCTAGTGGAAGGCAGCACAATTGTGATACACATTTAAAGGAACACCAGATGGTAAACTTCAGACACTTGTTCTTACCCACCAGCATTTGATGATAAGACTTTATTGCTAACACACCAAATTCATGTTCTATAGAACAAATACTGGCTAAATTTCATAGTGCTGGAAAGTTCAATGCATTTTATGGGAAAAGTCATCTTCACCATTGCCCAGCTGTGAATCCTGTGCACTACACAATGCCAACTGGTCTGGCAAGATGTGTTCCCTGCTGCAGTGCTGGTGCCACTGTTATGAGAGCAAACAATCACTTTATGATTGGATTTAAGGCTCACTTCAGAAGAAAGAGACCATACCTGACACTAACATCAGACCAAGGAATCTGTGGCTAGACAGGTCACAGACCATAGAGGAGACCCTATCACTGTTATTCACCTTATATGGACATAGTATTAAACAGATCCCTAATGGCTTTTTGTTATACCCATATATTAATTCATCTATCAATTCTCACCAGGGAAGCTTCCTCATGTATCAGATGGTGATTAACACAGGGACTCTCAATTGACAACATTCAGAGAATAAAAGACTGCAGAGTACTTATTCCTGAATGGGACACTTATATCAAACTATCTCAAGGCACAAGGAATATTATGGAAGAATGGAAAGAAACACTGTAAGAACCAGAAGTGGTGGATGTCCAGAAGAGACATCCAGCACCATGGAGAGCCTAACAGTAATTCATATAATTCATAGCAGTAGTGACAGCATGCACAATCCCAGATGGCAGACACAATCCCAGCATGGATGGGAGAGGAGGGTAAGAAGATCCACCTGTAGCAGAGGAATTATTGGCAACTGATAACTGTTCAGAGAGAGAGATCCAGTTTTCTTTAGGATGTGTTGATGACTATACAGTAGATTAACCAGGCACCAGGGAATAGACCAACAGTGAAAAGCATTTATAGACAGAATTTAGACCCAATAAGCCTTAAAAAAGTATACGTTTGTACATGTATATGCATATATCTGTGTGTTATAGAATGTATAACGTTGGAAATTAGGCAGGGAGTAGTAAGAGGGTGCGGATAACAGAAGGGGTCTGAATAAGAGCAAAATATACTGTATGAAATCCTTAAAAATTCTATAACATAAAACAAAAAGATTAATAGGCAGATCATGGGAGGAATTTCATTGGGAAGCTTAATACTTATGCGATATCCACATTAGGATTTTGTCCATACTTTCTCTCTGAGTGTATTGTTTGGATGTGACTTTTATCTGGAAATAATTTGTAATCTAATAGGTGACTTCATAACTGTCTGTCTGTTTTTCTTGCTGTTGAGTGAGAAGAGCACACTGCTAAAGATTACTTCTTTTTGACTGGAAGCAGCCTTCCTCCTGCGACTGGAGGTTGGTGCCTCACACTTGGCTTCCTGTGTTTCCAGAGGACCTGGCACGGTGTCAGGTGAGCTTTTTAGCTGTCAGGAGACACAGGAGGCCCTGGCTTTATAAGAAACTTTTTTTGACTCACTGAAGAATAGAAAATAAATAAAAATATCTATTGAAAAATCAAAATATCTATTAATATCACATTTCATAATCCATCTAAGATAAATTATAATTTGAAAGTAAACCCATTTACAATATAAATTCAACAGGGAAACATGTCATTGTTTTTCATTTTAATTGGGAATTTGGTATGGCTTATTTATTCTGGCAGGGAGACATAATTCTAAAAAGAAATGAGGAGAGAAGGACAGCACAAGGGTATGGGGGACTGTGATCTTTGCAAAAGAGCATACTGTTGCTACTGTGTCCAGGGTGGGCTTTCTATAGCAAAATCAGAGAATGTCAATGTGGGGTATTTTGATAGAGGAGAAGATTCACTCTGTTAACCTCAAGAATACACAATGTATAAGGCAGGGAAAGCAACAAACATTGACTGACCAGGCATCAGGTAGCTTCACAAAATAGTTACACGCAAGTGTCCATAAAGGGAACACTGTCTCACTGCTGTCCATCAGTTTGAAAATCAAGACAGGAAGAGAGATGAGAGCAGCTTAAAAAAATTACAAAATGCTGAGAACCACAATTTTGATTAAAAGTTAATCCACTGGTTATAAATCTAGGCAGAAGTATCTTAATAAGTTTTGATAATTCTTTCAGCAAATCACTAATTTTGAGTTATAAATGATTATCTGAAACACTCTTTTCAGATATATATGTATAATATTTATGTACAAGTGAAATGCATGTATGAGATAATATATGCATAAAATGTCCTAAAATTTTCTTCATTTCTGAGCTTTTCTCCCCCATCTCCCCCAGCAACCATCAGCTGCCAAAAGCTCCTCATTCAGGTCTGGGGCCTGGAGATCACTTGCACCATGTGTTTCTGGATTTTGGTGGGCTTGATCTTACTTAGGTCTTGCTCAGGTAACAGTAGCTGCTGTGAGATCATGACTGGATAGTCATGTCCTGTCCAAAGGACAGCACTTTGGGGCTCTTGTCTATATCCTCTGGCTCTTGCATTCTTTTACATCCTGTATTTCAATGTTTTCTTGGTGGTAGGGGCTTTTGATTAGGTTTGAGTCAAAGACCTCATGATTCAAATACAGACTTGTTCAATTACTTTGGTATTCTTTTCACTGTTCTTCCTTTCAATTTATCTTGGGCTAGGCACCTGTCTGACATCTATTTGGATCTCTGTCTCCCCTCCTAAGGTACAGAGGCTCATCCAACTGAAACCTAAGTATTTTGTCAACTACACCATGGGTGAGCTATGAGATAATGCATATTTTTATATTTTATAGCTAAATGCAAAATTATACTGCAGCATTATTTCTCAAAATAAAATTAGTTGTGCCATTTTCTTTAAAATGTCAAAAAAAAAAGCCATGTTCAAGCCAGGTAAAGACCCTCATGGAGGGGAGAAGTGGATAAGAAGCCCTAGTCCTAGCTGAAAACTACTGTTCATCATTAGCTGAGGGGAAAGGGAAAGTCAATTTTCTTTAAAGGAGTGATTTCAGGTTGAATGACGATGCTCCAGGTGATAGACTCACACCCAAGAGCCTTTGGGAAAACAGATTAAGTTTTATAGGCTATAACTCAATAAAGGCCTTTAGAAATAGTCATATGTAAACCTACCCCTACAAAAGCTCCTTAAATTATATACACATACAACATAAAAGAGATTAAAAGGGGCTGGGCATGATGCTGCACACCCTTAATCCTAGCACTCGTGATGGAGGCAGAGGCAGGAGGATCTCTGTGAGTTCAAGGCCAGCCTGGTCTACAGGGCAAGTTCTAGGCCAGCTGGGGCTATAGAGAGACCTTGTCTCAAAAACACCCCAAAAAAAAAGAACAGTGAGAGAGAGAGAGAGAGAGAGAAAGAGAGAGAGAGATTAAAAGGAATTAGCCTGTAACCGGGGACTATTAGACCCTGTTAGACCTCAGATGCTAGCAAAAGAAAAGCCCAGTGTCAGGAATGGACTCTGTCTTTTGAAGCTGTGGACCAGGCATCCCATGGACCCTCAGCCAGTTCTGACCATTGTTCTGCTCCTAGCTACCCCAGCAGAATGTGCTGGTAAATACAAGAGTTACATACATGAGTTGTGGAACAAACCAGGAGATCTGAAATTGACCTCAAACTTCTCTACTGACTAGATGCCAGAGTGCTGGAAGGTGCTGTGCAAGCTACTAGAAGAGCAAGGTAATTTTATCACCCTTGCTCAGAGGGGAATCCCTTGAGCTACAACACAATTGGCTTGGCAAGATATACCCACTTGTACAATGGTTGCATGAATATTTTGAGAGGAACCAAGCAGTCTTTGATTGGATTTGAACTCCCCTTCATAAGACAGAGACCATAACTGACACTGATATTGGGCCTCAGAACCATAGCTAGACCAGTCATAGGCTACATGGGGAGAACCCACTAATAGAGTTCTGCTAAATAGACTCAGTAGTAAGCCAAAATTTTCATGGTCTTTTTGAGACAGGGTCTCCCTTTTAGTCTCAGCTATCCTGGAGCTTGCTTTGTAGACCAGGCTGGCCTTCAGTTCACAGAGATCCACCAGCTTCTGCCTCCCAAGTGCTAGGATTAAAGGAATACATCACCACACCTGGTTAAACCAACTTTTTTTTTAATTTAAGAGTTTTTTAATTTTATTTTTTTTCTACAGAATACATTTTATTTTCAACACCTGGATATTAATAGATGACATAGTTATGCTACAAAAAGCTGTAGGAAACAAAAACAGTTCACCTGAAATAATTTTTCCACAGGACCTAATGTACAAAGTCTTTTCATTATTCTCTTATTTTAAGTTACACAATTTTAAGTGCTATACTAATATTGTCAAGCAGCTTCAGTATATGTTTTTTTATTTTGATATGCAACTGCTCAAGAATAGCATTTTATTTCTCCATTTTTGATATCTGTGCTTCAGGTGGTCCTGGGAAATTTCCACAAACCAACTTCTAATGACCTATTGTTACACTCACAGATTAAGGCGTCTTTTGACTTTCACGAGAGGAGCCTCCTGATACAGCAGATGATGATTATCACAGAAACCCACAACTGGCCACCGTGCACAGAATAAGAGACTACAAAGCCTGAATAGGATACTTGTACCAAATTTATGCTTCCTGAGGCTCAGGGATCTTTGTGGAAGAGGGGTACTGAAAGACTGAGGGGGTAAGTGCCAACAAGAAATCAAGAGTTTTCCAGACAGCTGGAAACTCATAGCAATTTTGATAAGCTCAAGCCAGACAAAAACCTAGTATAGAAGTGGGGAAGTAAGAAACCCAAACCTTATCTGAGAAATTATTGCAACCAACTGCTGATGGGAAGGCAGAATTGGTCTTCCTTAAGGGTGTGACTCTTGGTAGACTGACAGGCTCCACTGGGTGGAGAACAGAAGTTTGACTCAATAGGCTGTAATGTACAATGTTATGGAGTATATGAAGTTGGATGAAGTGGTAAGGGGATGCGGAGAAGACAGGTATGATCAGAGCATGTGAACTCTCCAAAAATTTAATTATTAAAATAACGAAACAAAAATATAATACATGAAGTGAGGGTGGGTACGGGGAGGTATGGGTGACTCTGAGAGGAGATGAGCCAGGGGGGCTGAATATGATCAAAACACATTATACTAAAATCTTAAAGAATGAATAAAAATATTATTTAAAAGTGTTTTAAGAACCTTTATGTTCTTCTTTGAAAGACATCAAATAAATCATCAAGGAAGCCTTTAAAAGCTCTTTTATGTAAAGTGCCTGACATAACCAATATTTGCAACATTCCCTTAACTTTTTATGTAAAGTGCCACAATAAACATCTGTTTCTTTGTAAGGGGGTCCATGTGCCTACCTCATTCTCCATCTTTACCCTTACAACCTGCAATTTCACACAGAAGGGTTTTTAATTTCTTGATGGTCACAGCTGGTTATACAATTATGTTGCATATTAAAATGATAAGTCATCTCTCCTAAGGCCGAGTAGTAAATATTTTGACATGACGAAATATGTCTTGAACAGAGTCACTTTCAAATATTTTGACAACCCTAACTTCCTTACACTTCCTGGATTTATCAAAGTTTTAATATCTCCATATTTCTTATTGTCATTTCTCATATCAAAGCAACAACATATGGTGCTTTTAAACAAAAGATAATTAGAAATTTGTCTTGCCTGGCTTTCATGGCCTACTTTCTTTTCAAAGCATAGCTATAATGGAATTTATGAAAAAGACAAAGAGCAATGAGATTTTTAAAGAATATTAACTAAGCCATCAGTTTTTTTGCAGTTGCATAATTCTAAGTGTGTAGGCTAATAAACTTACTCTGAGGAATACATGAAAAATCATCTAAATATTACTTCACCAGTTGAGCTATAGATTTATTAATTTTCTCTGCATATATTCTTAGTAGAATACAGAAAAGAAATGCAAACAAGCCAACTGTTTTCAAATGTGCTAAATAAAAGTTGTGTTAGAAAGTGCAGCAGCCAAGCCTCAATCATTCTATCCATTACTCTCTCTCCCATCTTGATTGATGTTTCTAAGGTTCACAGTTGTTCTAGAGATTTCATGCAACTCTTTGCCTTGTGAGTGTTTTCTCTTTGTTCTGCTGCTTCATCTCTTTGCAGCATTTGACTTTATCATGACTCAACATTCTGACTTCTGATTTAAGAGATCACATATTTTCAATAACTCATTTAATTATGAATTTCAATCCCATAAGTTTTTTTTTTAATTTGTAACTTCCACTCCTATATTTACATAATTTTATCTTATCCCTCAATTCAAACTGTTCTCTACCAGCCAAACTTGAGATCTTTCCCATGTTAAAGGAGGCGATTTTTTATGTTCATCCATACCCCTTTTCATATTTTACTTTATATAAAGAGGAGGAGAAAGCATAACTCCCATCTCTCTAATCTTACTAGAAGTTTGCCAGTTTTCTCTATGGGGTATAATGAGCTGACCATGTCTCTGAAGTTTTACTCCTCATTAATATGGGTTTCTATACAATTAGCACAAAAAGAAGCTAGTTCTGGAGTAGAGTTGTCAGGAAATTAATGAATCTTAAAATGTGTGGCCCCTTCAAATGAATCAGAGCAATTTAGTCACAAGATCCTATGTTTTTACCAAATTACAATGAAATCCACTGGGCGTTCCTGTTCACTGTGTCTGCAGACATTTTTCTCCTGTGTGTGGGGATATCAGAATGCTTATCTGTCTTCAGAAGAATCAGCTAAGGAAGGCTAAGAAGGGTTATAAGTCTAAAAACACATATATATGTGTCTTAATGTCACTTGTGATTTTACTAGTTATGGTAATCAACATGTATAAATGTGTTCTGCAAACATCCTTTTTAACAACCATGCTGTTCCATCTATCTTTGTGAAGGGACAGGTGAGATAAGGCATTTCACTGCGCAGCTGATTCCTCCAGTTAAATCTGGAAATGAAAGTGTGTGAGCAATGGAAGAGAAAAAAATTGAACGCAAAGAGACAGGAAGAATCCTGGCTGTAGAAAATCCTTTCCTTCACCAGATTCAGAAAATTAGAAGCAGAGAAGTTTTTTTTTTAATTTATTCCTATTCAACAGAAGTTCTTTCATATCACATATGTATTTATTAACGGAGTATGTGCATATTTAATAAAAAATTACTTAGTTACAGAGGAAGAATGCCTCACTGATATGTCATAAAAGGCCTTCATAAGGAAGCTTTGTTCAGTAAAAGAATGTCCTTTGGACAGATAAAGAGTTATTAGAATGTTGATGAAAGTAATAGTTTAAGTCAGTTATCAAGGCATGATCTCTCTTGAATACTCAGCACTGAATTGGTGCCACAAATCCATATCAGCTACTACCTCCATAGTATCAAGATTAGAGTATTAAGTTAAAATTGGTGTTTTGTCACCACTCAGTACCAGTTCACATCCTATCTCCATCCTCTACCATACGTAGGAAAGGTAGCAACTAACACAATAGGACATAAAGCTCTGGCCAGAGCCCAGGGGTGTGAGTGTACAACTCACTAATATGTTCCATTAAAAGGTTATTTGGCTGGGAATTCCAGAACAAACATGGGCAAATTTTCTGCTCCAAAGTTGTTGACATCCCTATTCCAACCATAAGGGCCACACATGGCAGAAGAACTTTATAGAAACAAGAAAAGTATGAAAAGAAGCAGAGACAAAAGACTGGGTTCTCTCAAAAAACTTTTTTATACTTTGGTTACTATTGCTGTTGAGGACTGCTTTGTAGGATCACCTTCACTTACATGAAGCATAATTCGTATTAATGAGTTCATTCAAACACATTTTTAAAATATTTATTTTTATTTTAGTTTATGTTTATAACTGTATTTCCTGCCTGCAAGTATGTAGGTGCACCCATGTCCATGGAGGACAGAAAAGTGTCTCAGATCCCCTTGAACTAGAGTTACAGATGGTTGTTGGCCATGTGGATGCTCAGAACTGAAGCTGTGACTTTGCAAGAGCAGCTAATGCTCTTAACCACTGAGCTATCTATCAGCAAAAACATTCTTAACATCCAAGTCTCAATTAGCTTTCATCTTCACTTAACCCATTTGTTTTGGTCCCAAGAATAACTTATGTCTGTGAAGCAATTGTTAATTGGCATGGGAGGGCCCGGATCTGCACTGGTGGTACCTTTCCCAGGCATGTGGGCTTGTGTTACATAAGAAAAGTAGCATATGATATAAGTGTAATGCCTACATATAATGTGTGCTCATGCTGTGCAGTGCCTTCGTAGGCCAGAAGGGGTCACGGATGGTTGTTATTAGCCATGGGAATGCTGGGAACCAGACTTGGGTCCTTTGCAAGAGCAGCCAGTGCTCTTAACCTCCGAATCACCTCTCCAACCCCTGTTCTTTGTATTTTTCATTTAATTTTAATTTTTTTGAGAATTTCATGCATGAATACTGTATTTATATCATTTCCACTCCTCCCTCCCCCTCTCCAACTCCTCTCTCACTTCATGTCCTCTTATTTATTATTACATATGCACATATATTTAGATATATGCATAAATATATAAATATTTGTACACATATGCAATTATATAATGTAAAAAATATGGGGCTGGAGAGATAGCCTAGCGGTTAAGAGCACCGACGCTCTTGCAGAGGACCCGGGTTCGATCCCCAGCACCCACATGGCGGCTGAGAACCGTCTGTAACTCCAATTCCAGGAGAACTCCAGTTCCAGGGGAATCCGAGACCCTCTTCTGACCTCCGCGGCATTGCACGACACGGGTGCACAGACCTGCATGCAGACAATACATTCATACACATACAAAAATAAATAA